>OX421980.1:44344042-44625815 GCA_949128135.1 Parasteatoda lunata
AAAAAAGTAAAAATTTATTTTCATAATTTTATTTAAAAAAGCAATTGGGAAACACGCTTTGTCATTTTCTGAAAACGTTCATTTTTTTATTTAATTAGTTTTAGAAATAGATTATCAACCAATGAAATTTTTAATGGTAATGGTTGTTTTGTTAACAGAGTTTTGCCAATGTATTAATTTTTTAAAATATAACTACACTAAATGTCACTCTCCTTACAGCCCACTAACCTTTTAAACTATTAAGTACATGCTGCAGGACACTAACTCTAAAATTGATACACATATTCCTTTTTCAAAATTTTTACGTATATATATATTTTTTTAAAAAACAAGTTTTAGAGAAAATAAACCATAAAGCACGGAAAATAGTTTTCCGCAAGAATAAAAGGAAGGAAGAAATTAATTTCAATGCAGCCTTTCTTTTCTCTTTACAAAAAAATTGAAGAAACCATTAAGTTGTGACATATAAGTATCACTGCGCTGTTTTAAGTTAAACCTACATTAAAAATTCTTATTTTTATTATTCTAGTAGTTTGCATCTTCTTGCATAACTTATATTTTCAAATGGTATCCATTCGAGTTATTAATTACACAAATATAATAAATGGATAAAAAACAGAAGGATAGCAAAAAAAAAATTTTTTTTTCGTATAAGCTTCACAATTCTACGGTTTAAAACATAATTTGTAAAAACATTTAAAAAAAATAACAGACTAGTAACCAGAAAAAGTATTACAAATATGCGTTATCTAAAAATTTACACTTAAAACCATATTTATTATTTGAACGTAACATATTTTACGTTTAATAAAAGTAAATAAGTTTTTTAAAAGCATTCCAAAAGTGCCATACGCACAAAAAAAAAATGAATTTTAAAAAAATTAACTCTAAATACAACATTCGTGCTTATTTAAAAAAATAATCATTTATAATTCTTCAAAAATCGTTTAAAAACACTTAAGATTAAGTGTTTTTAAACAAGTTTTGTTTATAAAATTCTAAAGCAATCTTTAGGAAGAATACTCAAAAATATCTACAAAATTGCTAATTTTTGTCTAAAACGAAAGTGACCAAAAAATAAAAATTTAAACCATATTTTGTCAGTGTAAATTCATAAGTATTTAAAGTTACTTGTGCATACTTATTTTTGGAAGCAACATAAAGTTTTTGCCAAAATATCAAACAGAAAAACTGATGTATTCAAAACCAGTATTTTTAGTTGAAAAGAGGTCAAACTTGAGAATTGTTATTTTGATATTATGACAGTCGGAGAAGATTTATGGCATCTTTTTTTCGTTTCCATAAAAGATTGTTCAAAGAATTTTAAACCTATCACATTATATCATTATTAAAAATGAAAAAAAAATAGTTTTATATTTTAGAACAGTTTATAACTAATCATAAATATAAAATTATGTCCTACTTATGTCCTAAAATTATTTCCTAATAAACTTTGAAACTTACTAATCAGTGTTACTAATCAGTTAGAAATTTACTAAACTTGGAAACTTACTAATCTTTCTATGTAAAAAAGAGTTTATAAGAGAGTTCTAATTATAAATATATCTTTGAAATAATATATATTTGAAATAATATAACTTAAAAATAAATCTATATTCGAATTAAAAGCTGAGCAAAAAACACTGCATTTGGAAAGAATAAAATTATTTAAAAAAAAATAGAATTCCAAAGAACTTAAGCAACATAGTTTTGGGTAATGATATCTTTATTATTTGCGCTAAGCATTTATCACTTAAATAAAAAAAAATTCATTTCTTCTTTAAATAAAGAAAAAGAACTAATTACATATTAAAAAAAGCTTTGCTTAAATATTTTCCATTTTCATAAATAAATATAATCCTTATATTTATAAATGATTATTTCAAAGAATTGCATTGTATTTTAATAATTATTCAGTGATGAAGAGATATTATAACAGGAATACAATTATATTATAAAACTTTTAAGGAAATGGGAGCATATATTACAAATTTATTTCTAAAAATAAATATATAAATGCAACCTTTTTAATTTTTTTAAACCATTAATAACCATTAAAGCAAACTAGTGAAATATTTTAATTTCATAAATATTTTTACATATAATAATTACTAAATGCTAATTATAAGTTTAAGTATTTATTTTTGTTCTTCGGAGTTTGTTTTTATATGAAAGAGTTTATTATATATAATATATAAATAGAGTACTTTATAGAGTTTATTTTTATACATCTATATCTGTTTTCTTGTTGAACTGTTTTTCAACATAAAAAGTCTGTTTTCTACCCATCTCCTATCAGTAGTGTCATTCTGTTTGTAATTTATAAAAAAAAGTTGCCATTTATGTGTTTTTGAACTATCCTTAGAAAAAAAAGAAAGTATATCTTTCAAACAATTGTAAGATTATATTAATAATAATTCAGGTTTAATTTTAAAAAAGAAAATAGAAAATATGTTGTTTTGTTTTTGTTTTTTTATACAATTATTTTTTCTCTATTGATTATAAACGCTAATAAATATGAATAAACAAAAATTTGAAAAATAAACTATACGGTTTTCTAACTATTTACTACTAGCTTAGGTTCGAAACTATAAAAATGAAACTTAATTGGACATGACTAGGCTTTTCGTTAGGTAATGTGCATTGGAGAGCTCAGGACACTGGTCACTCTTCATGGGTTGAAGAGAACGGAGGAAATATTGTGGTGTCAATGCTAGGACTCGAACCCCATTCCTTTAGGCCATGAGACTCACAGATTAGCCCATTCGGCTATAATATGTAATCAGTTGCAAGGAAATAAGTGGCTTAATTAGGTGGGTATAGTTGGTGCGATAAAATTCTGGTTGTTTAAGTATTAGGTGAAAGCAGTTAATAAAGGATTTTTCTCACATTAAACAGTTTGATTACCTTCTTATTTATGATTTTTTTACTATTTTGTTCGAATAGGGTTAAAATAAATTGTTAACTAAATAAATTGTTATTTAATCATTTTTTCGGAGAAATATCTAACAGTGTTTACTGTAAAAAAATGGTGTATACTTGCCAACATTTTTGGTCTTGAGGTAAATTAAATACATTTTAAGAACAAAAGTGTAGTTATCTTTCAAAAAATTATACAAAATTGACAAGATAGCAATTGTTTGAAAGAATTAGTGCGAATATATATTACTAAAAATATACAAGTTTTTTCAACGAATGTTTTTGCAATGAAACCATAAATTGAGTCCAGAGCGCATGAAAATATGTGCTGTCAGCAAGTAAACAAACGTAAAATGAATTAATAAATAAATAAAACTATAACAGTGAGAGAAAGTAAACAAAAAATTCGTCTTACTTAAAAATGTGGTTTACCTTAAAGCAAAAAATGGTGACAACTACACACCAACATTTTTATAACCTCCTTTGAAACAGCTATAAACCAGTCAGAGTATAATTATCTTTAAACATTTTGACCTCTGTTATAACTGATTAGATTTTGAAACTAATATAACGAATATCAAAACTTGAAAATGTAAAATAAAACTTGAAAATGTAAAATAAAACTTGAAATGTATAAGAAAACTTGAAAATGTAAAATATTTCGTACAACTCCGTATCATCTTTACCCTACGTTACATTAACTTTTCACAAAAATCAATTATTATTACTTTTGTAAGTACTACAAAAAATATCACCCCTAAAGTAAATAAAGTTCTACAGGAAAAAAAAAGTTTTCACCTCTTAAAAAGTACTTAGTTGAGTATGATATTTCGTTCTTCTTATTTTCAGAGACTAGGAAAGAAATTAGATGGTATAGGATTTCACTTTGACTGATGACACATTTATAATAAACGAATTGTTTCAAACAACTAGACTATTTCCACCAAAGAACTGCCAGGATGAAAGTATCCAATACTTTATCTTCAATGATCAACATTGACGTAAAAATAACAGATAGCGGTTTTGTAAAGTAGATAATATCTCTCAAGATAACTTTCCCGCGTCTTGAGATAAAAAAATAAATAAAACAAAAAAAAATGACTGAACCAATTTATTTCCCATTTAGAATCCCATTAGTTAAACAGTTGATATAACTTATAGCATTTGTTTTAATATATTTTACCATATACTAATATTTATCTTTCTCTTTAAGTTATGGTAAAAATATACCAATTATGGCATGCTTAAGCATTTTAAGACTGTAATTAAATTTATACACGCGACAAGTTTACTTATTTATTGGTGGTGTTGAAAGTTCAGTGCTTTTAAATTGTAGGTTATTTTTTTCATTTTTTTCCTATGTCTATGACATACAATGATATCTTTATATTTCAAAATTCATAATGTTATCATATTCCGCAGTTTTCTACTATATTATGTAAGAATAATTTTAATTTCATTTAAAACTAATTGTATGATAATTTACGCAATTTTTGTTATTGGTATATGACTAAAATTGAAGTATCACGTTCAAGCAAAAATCAGTTCTTTGAATAAGATATAGTTTCTGTGTTATACTTGCCCATAACAACTCGGATCTGTTCCACAGGTTCCATATAATTTTGAGATTTTTAGCTGCTTTACTGACAAGTATACAAATAGCATGTTGAGGAAAACTGTCGAGATTGATTCGGCACCAAACTTGGTCTCCAATCCAGCAATATATGATACAATATACAGTCAATGTAAGTGATGCAAAGGTCAGGTTACCAACAAAATTTGAACACATCTTGAATATATTGTGTTGTTATGTCATAAAAGTTTTGTTAATTTGTCTAAAAGTGGCCCTGTATTAATTAAAGTATTACCATAGATTCTTGGTGCACAATGTATCCATCACCCTGCTGCAAAATGTGGAAGACTTAGGAGGCAAGCTCTATTTCCATTACAAGAGTTATTTGTTCTTAAATTTTAAAAGAAAAGTGAAACAAATTGCACTTTCTAATTGACATTTGTAACATAATGACCCAGAAACTATGTCAAAGAGTTTAGCCAAAGTAAACTTTTAAATGCTGGTTACCTCATCTTACTTAAATTCCCTTCTTACTTGGTTTTTTTTTTCCATATAAAGTTTCGAAAAAAAGAAAAGGAATTATAAAACAAATAAAAAAGCAAATAAAATGAAATAAAATATAACTTATTACAGTGGCTAATATGATATACATAACATATTGCATAGTTAGGATATGAAATAAGTGGGATTTAAGTAATGGTATCTCAAAACAGCTGCCATTTTTACCTGATTTACTTAAACTTGTTACACTATGTAAGTATTCTTTATTGCACGTGTTGATTCTTTTTATTACTTATTCAGTTTTTTTTTCTTCTTAAGATTATAAAATTATTAAATATGTCTTGTTGGCCATTTTCATTCAAATTGTCCCTTCAGTTTAATATTAAGAAAATCCTACCTGCAACATAAATTACATGAATCTACACCATCTGTTAAATGTTTGTAAATATATATATATATATATATATATTCACTTATAAAACACATTAAATATTATTTATTTTCAGTGGTATTTTTATAGCTTTAATAACTACAGCTTATTAATTAATAGCTTTAACTGAATGTATCACATTTGTATTTATGTACCAATGTTTCTTATCTTTCCATTTGCATAAAACATATTTTTTTTCTAAATCAGAAATATTCACTTGTTATTTTCTTCTGGCATCACTTAAACAAAAATTCTAAATAAAAGTATGCCCTTTTATAAAAATTTATGTGAAAGAAAATACATTTTAACTTAAAATTTTCCTTTTAAAGAACATAAATTAGTCTCCGTTTAAGCATCTTTAAAATTTAAACAATAAAATATATTTATTTATTATTAATTTTTATCACCACTGATTTAAAGAATGGGCTTGGCGACCTTTAAGACACTATTATTCTCAGTCCACTGAAGCGTTAAATTAAAGTACTTTCCATTTAAACATTCTTTTCATGGCGACCTTTTTGGGTAAATCCTCACTCTTCTTTTTTTCGAACTTTTAAAGATAGCTGTAAAAAACTATAAATACCTCAAAGAAAGAAAAAAAATAAGATGAAGGATTGGGTCAGACAGATTGTTCTTTATGAATAACTAAACGTTCGGAAGAACAATGAAAAAGCTAATTGCTTTTTGAGTCTTAAAGAAAATATTCCTATTCATAAATACACTGCCACTTGTGAGAGGTAATAATGCCATCATCATTTTAAATTTTAATTTTTTTATTTTCTCTTTTCTTTATAAAAAAAAAAGCTTTGGTTTTGATAAAGTTTAGTTTGCAATTAAATTGTATTGGTAAGTTTATATTTGACTCCATTTTAAGAGTTAAAGGCAATTGTTTTTGTTTATTGTTATGTTTAAAGTTTACTTACTTTTTATGAGCTTGAATGCTTCAATTGTGTAACATTTCCTATCCGTTCGAAAGTTAATCTTGAGAAACGTTTAATTAAAATCCACATGCACACATATATCTGGTTATCTTGACAATACAACCTGTAAGATGACCAACTGTCTATCTTGTAAGTTAACTATTGAAATTAATCAAATTTGACAGCACGAAGAAAGAAAAAATTCTGATAAAACTACCACACTTTTATGCCAGGTGCATTTCTGGCAAAAAAAATTCTGGTTAATGAAACCAAAATATACCTTATTTAAACCATTCATTTTGTTAATTTTTCCGTTCCTATGATAATGGTTTGCCTGAACTTCTAGTTTTCAAATTATAGTCCTTATTTCCACACATTTAGTAAAAAATGCAAAACTGAAATGTAAATTTTACCGAATTAATAGTTTTCATGCTATGCTTAAAATTATCATGAAAAAGTTACCAAATATTACCAAATTTCTCACATATTATAAAACTTTATTTTATTGTTAATTTTTCCAAAATCCTTACCAAAGCACTTCGGTAAAAATCTCCGAGTTTTTTAGTGTTTCCATAGAGCCAGAAACATGGTAAATGGTATAATAGTTTCGTTGTTTTAATTTTTTTTTCAATTTTAGAAATGTTTTTAAGAACCACTTTCTTTAAGAGTGAGGTATAGCTGAATACTTAACAGTTAAATTTTTTTTTAAATCTTCTGGATATGTTCGTAGAGCAGGGTTAGAGTGGCGCCGAATGAGACTCAGATTTATGTTTATTAAATTATCAATCTTTTCTAATTTAAAAATATTATTTGTTTGAAAAATATACTTACAGGTTCTTTGTAATTCTTGGGTTAACTTTCTTTGTAGGTATAGTTCTTTACATATAAGTTTTAATGAAGATGGAAAGAAAAATATGCAGTAGAAAAGTCATTTTTTGACAATTTAGTTTCCTATTTTTCACACATTTCCAGTTCCGCATCTCTTCTCTAAGGAAGATTCAGCAAGCAAGTGGTGAGGTGGGGGATTACTTTAGGTTTCATGTATAAGATTAAAATTGCTTTAATCTCAGTGAATAAGTATATTAGCAACAAGTAAGTATATTAACAGCATTGAACTTATTTATGGGCGAGTGAATGAGTTTAGAAATTCCTAAAATATTTTTGTAAACCTATAAATTGTGTAACACGAGTCAACGACAATTTTTTTTTTATTTTTTAAAACAATTTTTTAACAAAATTGCAGCATAATCAATGCAAATAACTTTAAAATATAATTTAAATATGTGCAGTTAAAATAAATAGATCAATCAAGATAACTTTAGATCTAATGATAGGATCTTCATGTTCACTCAATCTTAATAGTTCAAAGGGGTGACTTGAAATATGCTACTTAATTGGTGCTGACGATATTTAAGTTATGAAATTAAGCACAAAAATATACTTTTCTGAATAAACATATCTTTTTACGAGGGATTCAAATTTTTGATTCCAAAATTATAGGAGATAGCTACAATCTGGAAAATATGGTCCCAATAGTTTGGACAGGAGAGTGGTTCAAAATTTGGACCTCTTAACGTTAATTTTATTTTTTAAGCGAATTAAAACATTTTTGCACACAATTAAAAAATTCGTTTATCCGAAGAGAATTCCATGCAAAATATAAGTATAATATTATTTACTAAGAGTAAAACAAAGTTTAAGTATACAATTTTTGACTTCATTTTAAAGAATAAAATTTAACATGGCAAAATATAAAATTTAAGTGATATTAGTCGAAGAGGATCAGAGAAATTTTATTTTCGATATATTTCCCAAATTTCGGCTATTCTCTGTATTTTGAGGCCAAATCTGAGCCTAAGTCTGTTGAAATAAAAAGGTATGTTTATTCAGAGAAAGTATATTTTTGTGTTTCATTTCATAATTTAAATTATAGTCTGCACTAATTAATTGGCATTTTTGACGTCACCTCCTCTACCTATTAAGATTTAGTCCTAGAACTTATAAAATTCGATCATAAGGTCAAAAGTTATTTAGAGTGGTCCTTTATTTTTTTGGCGCGCTGTACATAAATAATATATTTGAGTACACTCATTTAAGACTCTGATTACTTAAGTCTCAACTTCTGCTTCTCAATATTAGGAAGAAAAAAATTCAATAGCAAAAAATTAAATATAACTGTTTGGCATGCCATTTTAGTTGCCAATTCAATAAATATTGTAATTTAATTACCAATTTGAATAATTTTCAAGACTGATTTTAACTTTTCATCGTAATGGCTCATTTACTTGGTTACATTTTCGTTGGTTCTTGATCAGGG
This sequence comes from Parasteatoda lunata, assembly GCA_949128135.1. Taxonomy (NCBI): domain Eukaryota; kingdom Metazoa; phylum Arthropoda; class Arachnida; order Araneae; family Theridiidae; genus Parasteatoda; species Parasteatoda lunata. Next base: position 44,352,703 of record OX421980.1, read on the forward strand.
CCATTAAATAAAATTTCTTCTTTAAAATGTATTGTTTAATGTTTTAGATCCGTGTATTCTTTTAATTAAAAGAAATTTTTAACAGTTATAGTTCGTTTCGTTGTGGCGAAAAACTCTTACAATTGAATTTCTTGGCTTATTTTTTCGACAATTGCAAATAAGTGCAGAGTTTGATTTTAGCAAGGTTACTAATTTGATTTTTTTTAAAAAAAGGAGCCATTGGGATTATTAGCATTTTTTAGCATACGTTGTACTAAACATTTCAATAAAAAATTCACCACGATATCATTTGTTCATGCAAAAAATTAACAGACCGAAAAATTAAATCTCATCTCACTTGAGTAATATGAGTTTATTATAATTGCATATTGTTTTAATTTTTGAGTGTACGATTTTAAACCTTGAAATACTAATTTTTTAAAAAGGCGGACCAGGAAGTCACCGGTTAGTATTTTATAAAATTTAAAAACAAATATTTTAAAATATTAAAATAAATCTCATCCTCAATTTTAAGAAAGGTACTTTTCACTATTGCTTATTTGGGCCTAATATGACTGTTTCTTTTTTCAAGTGCAGGTATGCTAATTGAATATTTTCTATTAAAACAATTACATTTTCTTTTTATTTAGAAGTTTAGGTATTTAGTTTCAGTTTAAGAGAGAATAAAACTGTACTTTTATTCACGTTTTATCACCCTCATTAAATTTTTAAAAATTGTTCGAAAATAATCTAAAACTAAATAAATATATAGTATTTGCCTTTTTGGATATTAGACTGGGGCAAGCAAGCGATCTTCTTACAATGATGAAAAAAATGATGATGAAACAAACAGGAAAAAGAGCACCTCATTAACATTTGTATAAATTTAATATCTAATTTGATTCATGCCCTTTTACCTGAATTTAAAAAGGATATTTATTCAATCTTAGTTATTTCTAAAAACAATTAGTCCTTCTACAATGTTTTATTTAAAGTTTTAAAAATTTGTAAAGTTGTAAAATTGTATTAAAAATTTGTAAAATTGTATTAAAATTTCTTTTAATAGAATTAGATTATATACTATTATACGGTTATATGATATACTATAGTTTTAGAAAAAAAAATTGCTCAATTACAAAAATTTCTATTTCAAGAACGAATAAAAATGAATGAGAGCTGAAGATAAAAGATTGCAATGATTTTAACGCAAAAAGGTATTTATCACTCCTTTTGTGCAACAAACAAATTATGACAATTTTTTTAGTAAGTGGCAATTTGATATCAAAACGTGCTGAACTGAAATGAATCTTTCTTTCAAAACAAAAAGGGGTCGAGACAGCAGTTCAGAACTTAAATGGTTGTCATTGCTCGAGTGAAAAAAAAATTTTTTGGAAAAATTGCAGAACAAATAGCTTTAAAATGGACCCGGCAATCTATATACAGGCCACCGGTAACTCTGACATTGAAATATTGACCATGAAAAATAGTAAATAAGATGTCGTCGCAATTCCCAGATTAGCACTTGAGCTTTATTAGTTTATTTTCGTCACAGCTATTTAGAGGTTTTCAACTGGCCCCGTTCCGTTAGTGATTTGTCCAAGAAGTGGAAGTGGGTTAAAATTGTAAAGAAACACAGGTTTAATTGTATTTCCATCATAATTATGAGAAAATTAGCTTTTATTTATACTACTTTATGTGGAGTTCTAATGACTGTCGATACTTTTATTAGTTTCTATTTAAAATATTTTTGATAGCCTGCATTGTTTAACGATTTTATTTAATTGAATACATAAGTTCTTTTGAAAAACCTCAATACTATTTTCATTTTCTCTAAAAATATAAAATATTCATTATAAATTTACCAAGATTTAACGTTCAAACAATACTACAGGCATAAATCTATATGTTTATTATATGTACTTTTTATCTTTTTTATGTAATGGGACAGATATTTTTACAACTTCTTTTGGTTTCCTTTCCCTTTTTTTCACTACTAACTGGTGCTTACTACTAACTGGTCTTTTTTACTGCTCCCACTAACTGGTGTTGAACTTCATGTGTCGGCTCAAGAGTAGTTTCACATTGTTTCCGTTATATTCCGATGATCCCGATGTCTCTACCAAGTCGATAGAACAATAAATAATTGTTCAAAAGTGATATTACTTTTTACAGATGAAAAGTATTGTTTTGTTATGCATATTATCGTTTGTGAAATTGCTATATAGACATACAATGCATTTGATTGTACGCATTTATTTACTTCAAACCGAATGTTACTGAAACCAAAATAAGAGAATTAATAACTTTGAAGCTATAAAAGTTATGACTTAATTTATAAAGAATACAGTTTTTGACTTAAAATTATTTACGAAACTACTTTTTTATCTAGGCAATCAAAACTGCACTTGGGATACAATACTTTAAGTATTTATATAGCAATGTCAAAAATTTAAACATTTATAAGTCAAATATTATGCTATTTTAAAATAAAATTTAAACTACTTCTAAACTGGCTGTCTTATCTTATTTCGCATAAATGTTTTTTTTAGATTCAACGTAAAATAGTGCAGTAGAAAGTTAATGTACTCAAAAAATTTCTGATATTAAATATTTATGTTCAAAAAAATGGGTTTTGTTTTCATTTGAGTAATCCTAAAAAATCCTTATGATCTAAGACTTTGTTTGTCTGCTATCAATGTGCAGAAATATTTATCCATAAAATTCTTGATGTATTAGTTGCAACGACGTTGGTGATGTTCTCTTCGATTCAGTTTAAAAAATTACTTCAAAACCATGTCACTTGTCTAGACACAAATGTCACTTGTCTAGACAGCAAGTTGCAAGCTTCCTCTCCCTCAGTACATTCTAGTATGAGACTGCAGCTCACCTCGGGAATGATGTTGACTTCATATATTTAAACTAGTCTTTCATTACATTTTTGAAAACAGTTTACAATTTTTACATATTAATTTTCACATATTTATTTCTCTATTCAATTACCAAGGTATAATAAAGTTTAAATATAATAAAGTTTAATCAGTAAACGTGGATTTTTTAAATTAATTTTATTTCTGTAATGGCCTTTTTCCCATCAAATTTCATTCTTGTCTAGGCTTTGCAAAAGCAGTTCATGCCCTTGAAAGTTGAGCAAAGTTTAAGTTTCTTACTAATTAGGGGCCAATTTAAAGGTCACGCCAAATATATTTTTAGGAGTATAAAGTTAGGTTTTCAATGTAGTAAGCTATGTAGTTTTTTATGTACTCATTGGTATGTATTCAGAGAAAAGTATTCATGTGAGGTTCAGTGTACACATGCTAAATCTTCACGGTCTAAGAAAATACCCCCTTTTCGAAGATTTGCAAATTACTTTGTAATTCAAAAGTACACTGAAAATATTTATCCCTTAATAGTTAGTGTGATCGTAGAAGAGTATGACTTAATATTAAGTGACATGATTCTCTTGGTTCCCAAAAATGTATTGCCACTTGTAAATCAATGTGGTTTTCTTTCGATTCCAGATGATTTTCAGTTTTAAACCCCCTAAACGTGGAGAAAAAATTCACAAAAATAAAAACGCAAGAAGTCTAATAGGAAGATTATAATAAGAATACATACGAAGAACACGAATACACACAAATAAGAAAAATGAAAATACACACCTATCCATATCCTGTACACAAGAACATATCCTGAAAATTTCAAGAAAATCAAAAATATCAAGTATCCAAAGTTGCCTGATTTGCTTGATTTTTTGGATTCCGAATGCTATTTTAGTAAATTGAACCCACTTAAGTTGATCAAAAATATTTTTCTATTCTACTTTGTTATACATTGAATTTTATTAAGCTTGCGAAACAGTTTCTAAAAATAACTTAACCCCCTTTTCGAGTAGACTATTAAATATTTACGTAACATGTATTTGTAGTAAATATTCTCTATAAAATATTATCATAAACTAAATTTTAACATATTGAAATGAATATAATGTTAGGTATATAAATTGCAAAAGTATTTTCTTATTATAAATATTTATAAAAAATAACTAGCATGCATCAAAGCATGTTTAACATGCAAAAAAAGGAACGGAATATTCTAAATAACTTTTAATCTAACGATCTGATTTCCTTACAATGTTATCCAAAGTATAACAACAGATAGTCCAAGGTATATTATATAGTGGTCTAAAGGTACAAGAAATCAAGTTGTTAGGCTTGATAATTTTTTTATATTTCAAATAAAACTTTGAAAAATTTAATTTTAGACAAAGGTCTCAAATATTTAATAAAAAAAAGCAGCAACAGGCATGAATAATATAGAAATTAGAAAGGAAAGTAACAAGTAAAAAAAAGACTTAAAATGATAATTTTATTGGTATAAACAAGAAACAGAATAACATTTAAGATTTACTAGTTTTAACGAAAACCTTGCCAAAGCACTGTCTCTGATTAATTCTCGTACAAAAAAAGGAATTTAAATCTGTAGCTTTTCTCTACAATATGTATTATATCTTTTGCTCAATTAACCTTTGACGCATATGGGACTCTGGAGTCCCTTTTACCTATATTTTTCTGACGTTCTAATTACCAGAAAATATTTTGGTAGTTTTTAATTATATAAAAGCACTCTAATAGTTACTTAAAAAATCTTTTTCGTTATTGAAATTATATTTGTACTAAAATATAAAATCCAAAAAAAAAAAAAAATTTTTTTTGAATTTTTTTTTATTTAAATTCTAAACTTTATCAATAATTGTTTTTGTAAATTTATTAAATTTCAATGTTTAATAACCGTTGCTCTTGGATCTAAATAACTGCAAATATTTGTAAATTGGAAAAATTATCATTAGGAACTGAGCTGAGTTTGGTGGGTTTTACTTTTAATGCATAAAAAACCACCGGTGTTCCATGCTGTATTTAATAACATTAAATTATTAAAATGCTAAATAAATATAATATTTTTTACTTTTTTGATCTAAATTAATACTAAAGAATGAAAAAAAAAATATTAAGAAATCGTTTAATAAAAATTCTATGTCAGAAGGTTACAGAGACAAAATAATTGAGTCATCTGATTGCAGATATAAATTACATTGTTTTCTCCTCAGGTTATGGGTTTTTTCAGTTATGGGTAAATGGGCATGTCTTGCACAGTTTGAGACAAATCGTATAAAATATGTTGAAATCGTATAGAAACATCTGATTTTTTAAATGTTAGTTTAACCGGATTTTGTTATTCGGAATTTATCACGTGATCCTACCTTTGAAAGCGGTAATGAATCCAGGAATCCTTTATATCCTTTTTTTCTTTCTTATCTGGATTTAGAAAAGAAAGCTGAAAGAGATTGACAGAACAAAGCCATTCAGGCATAGCCCCATTCCAGTCACATCCCTACTCAAAACAAACCACTTGCACTTACGACCGCCTGCTAAATCCCACTCCAAAAATCCCAACTCTCGAACATCTCGAGAAATGTTCTTAGAAATAAGATACTTCCTCTTTGAAATCGATCACTTCTATTGCATCTATAAGACTCTGTTCCACTTTTTAAAAAACTAAAGTTGTAGAAAAATGCACAGTGTATGTTTTTAGGCTTCCAATTTCATGTATTCGTAAAATCTCTGGGGGCAAATCCATGTCCAACTTCGTAATAGAAATGTTAAATCTTCAAATTTGAAACTTTAGCGTGTTTTTTTTTTTTTTTTTTTTTTTTTAATGTTAATATGCAAGCTTCATTTTAGCATTAAAAGACAGAAACACAAACAAGGCTCTACGGTGTATAGAAATAATGATTTCATATTTTTAAAAGTTAAAGTATATTTTCTTATATACTTACATTATACTTATGTTTACAATTATTTCAATTTTTCTATTGAAAACTCCAGATCAAATTACGGTAAAAATCACCGGCACTCTAGGTGCTAGTGCTTTTCACTCTCTGGCACTCCAGGTGTGGTACGGAACAAACAATCCACTATACAGCAATTTTTACAGCAGTTTTTTTCTATCATGTGATAAAAATTGCTGGCCTATTTTTAAGTTTTCATAGATTAAATTATTTATTCATTGACTTTTAGAAATTTTAGAGCCCCATGTTCTATGCTTATATAATTTCATGTTTATTGATTTCAACCTTACTATCGCTCATGGGCTGCAATAATCGCACAACTCAAAAAAGCACGCGTTTTGGACTAAGAACAGGTGTAAATATGAGAATACACATTCTTTCAGCTGCAATACTAGCACATCTCAAAATTCATCATGAAGGTAATCTTTGTTTAAGCAAATTAATGCATTTCTTATGCATTTTACTTGGCAATGAAAACTTTAAACCCACTTATCTCAAAACATGGTTTTTTTAGTCTGTTGAAACCATGAGCGATATGGTTTTAGATTGAACTAAAGTGACCACCTTACTCACGAAACCAAAAAAAAAAAAAAAAAATTGATAGCAAAATTTCTTTAAAAAATTCGATAACACACCTCTTTCCTTTTCTAAAAAATTATTTCTTTTAGAGAATTCCATAGAGGAATTTCTTTTTAAGAGCATTTATTTGGAGGAAAAGCAGTAAATTTTCCAACATTTGTATAGGAATTTTACTACTAGTTTTTTAATTTCTTGAGGATGCTGGTCAGCTTAAGTTGAACCATCAGCTTAAGTTCAACCATCAGCCTAACCGAAGCATTCCGTTCAAGTTAAACCCTACGATACTATGATACTATGGCATAGTTCAATTCATCACAATATTAGAGCAGCAGAAAATTCACTCAATATCATGTTTCAAGGTACCGATATTTTTGTTTAAGGTTGAACTAAAGTTTCTGACTCATCGTTGTAACTGACGCTATTTCTCGAATTGGTATTTTGCGGTGACTCTTTCTACTTCGTGCCTGCTCATTTAAAAACATTGTAATTAAGGGTCTACCTTTTGAACTTTTAAATTTTTTAATTTTTATTTTGCGAACAATACTTTATTTATTTTTAAGCATAGTTTTCTTGCTTAAAAAATCACCAGGAGTAAAAATACTTAAAATAAAAACCAAAGAACCTAAAAAGTTAAAACTGGAGACTAAAACCAATATTTTTCAAAATTCCAGTGGTTAAATTTTAACGATACTACAGTTCTCCCATACTAATCACTGAAATGCAAATTCGCATTTGTTCGTAAATTTATAATATTCAAGAAGCAAACGGCATCCACAATATTTTTCGTCGAATAATTTTTAAACGTTTACAGAATAACATAAAAAATAATAATCACACAAATTCTTAATAAGTCATGATTGTCAATACTTAAATCATTATGTAAAAATGAAAAAAAAAAATTATTACTCACTTGAAATCTTCTAACTATGATTTGTGCAGTTTACGTCTCTCAATCGAATTTCTATTAACCCCTTAACGATCGGTTAATTTTCAAGAAAATGGTCGTAAAAGTGCCTATTTTTTTTACTTTTGTATTTGTATTACGTATTTGATTAGAGCTGAAATCTAGTTTGAAATAAACTAACAATCTACAATTACCTTAAAAAATATCTTGGTACTGCTATCTGGTGTGTAAAATGAGAAATTAAATGCTTTCCGGGCAAAAGAAATGAATTAGTTTTATTCTTATTGGCGCGTTACTACTGAACACTCCAGCCCGTCAATATCACGGGAGCGAGAAATAGCGGGTAACAACTCACCCCGTCATTTTCACGGGAACGAGAAGGAAGGAGTTATGACCATTCCTAAGTAAGTATGTATACATTTTTGATAATATTTTTTTTAAGATATTTTTTGAGATTTAATTAGCTTCAAAAATTATTCTGATCTGATAAAAAAAACATTTAAAAAATGTTGTAAATATTTTTTCCATGCGTAAACACTCTCTTTTAAACAATTTTATTTTTTTTTTTAAAAAAAGTTATATTTTTAAAAATATTCAAAATCCTTTATTCCTTCAATGATACATAAAAACGTTTTCATACGAAAAAATTATAAACATATTTACAATTGTATATTTTTAAAGTCTCTTATAATACGGAGAATCATTACATCGAGCTTTCATTCAAAGAATTATTGAAGTTATTCATTCCAGAATTTTTACTTTGGAACAACGAAACACCAAACTTTCGGCTCACAACCAAATTTAATGCTACACCTCCCAGAACAAATCCCAAGATCAGCATACCAATAGTCAAGCCGATGACGCTTCCTAGAAAATGCACAATTTTATTAGAATATTTAATTCGAAAACAAAAAATGTCTAGCGCCTAAAGTTCTTACAGAATATAAGTATTGTATTTAATTAAAATGTTTAAACAGATTATGAGTACCATAAAACTGTTTCATTTAACGGGTGCAAATTTTTCCTTGTGCGTGTTGATGAATTATTCTACGTTTTTATATATCTGCTTGATATTTTAAGATAAGTTTCCTAATACCAGCTTGATCAGATAGTCTCTATAGCAGCTAGAGTACTTTTCATGTTATTGGAGCTTTGTATAATAAACCCGATGTAGATTAAACGTTACGTTTTCAGAAATATTCAAAATCCTTTATTTGTTTCACAATGATACATAAAAACATTTTCACACGAAAATAAATTACAAACATATTTACAATTGTATATTTTTAAAGTCTCTCATAATACGGAGAATCATTACATCGAGCTTTCATTCTAAGGATAATTGAAGTTATTCATTCCAGAATTTTAACGTTTGAACAACGAAACACCAAACTTTCGGCTCACAACCAAATTTAATACTACACCTCCCAGAACAAATCCTAAGAGCAGCATGCCAATTGTCAAGCCCACGACGCTTCCTGAAAAATGTACAAATTTATTAGAATAATTATTTCGAAGACAAAAAAAATGTATAATGCCTAAAGCTTTAACCCAAAGGATAAGTATTGAAATTAACACGCTGAACAAACCCTTTCTGGAAAAGTTCTGGGAAGTTTAAATTGATTCTGAGTACCGTAAAACTGCATCAATTCGTGGATTAAAAATTTTCACTAAGCGTGTTCTTAAACTATTCTACGTTTCATACATTTACTTTCTATTTTAAATTGAGTTTCTTAATACTAGATTTATCAGAAGGTAGCTATGGTGCTTATAATACTGGAGCATTATACCATTTTGGATTTTTACAACAGTGGGGATGCTGGGAGATATTTTCTCCAAGTTACTCAACAGCATTGTATCTTAATTAGATATTTTTGATAATGCTAAAATATCAATGCGCAAGAACATTCAATCACCCTTTCACGAAGTGATTTCTAGGGCAGCCAACCTTTATACATTGTTCCCATACTACATAAATTAATATAGATAACAATGTAAAAGACTAATGTAATGAACATGTGATTATAAGTTTCAACTTACTACCAGTTTACTTCAATATATCTATTTGTTATAATTTTTAATTCTTTGAACTACATTTTTATTTGATTTTCCAGATTTTTCAAATTAACGAAAATTGTATCAAAGCTAATCTCTTCTAAAAATCAGTACTAAAAATTTTTTAAATATCTTTTTTTTACAATAAAATTATTTAGAGAAGAATTATGAACTTTAAAAATTAAAAACTTAATTATTCTATTTTTCAAGAATCACTCCTTTCTTTAATTTTTATTTTCAGTCTTAAAATAGTATTAGACGTAATGACCAATTAACTTGTCAATAAAAATGTATGTATTTATATATCATCTGTAAAATTCAATCAAATAGCAGCATGCATTTTTTTTTTAATTATAGAAATTTCTCTTTCTTCTCTTTCTTAGAAAATTGATTTAATAATAGGGAGAACTAGACTTATTTGGTCCACTTATCTCAATAAAAAATTATCCGTATAGTTTTTAAATATTTCGATACATTTCATTTTCTCTAATTTTCTCAGCAAGAAAAACTAAATTTTTTTTTATCAGTCATCATATTTTTAAAAAATTTCTGTTGATGCACCTTTTATATTATTTTTTAAAGCTGAACTTTTAAGAGTGAAGCAACCTATCCCGTGGTTGCTGTACCTTAGTATACGTTGGACCACGATACAAAAATGTACTCTGGAACAATATTAAATTATAAACGTTATCCAATTCAGTAATTGGATTATTTTTTTAAGAAATTCATTTTTCATTTTAAATTATGTAAATGAAATAAGTGTTTAATTGTAAAAATATAAACATTCTTACTGCAGACAATTATTTATTGAATTTTATTGAAAACATATTTTTGGCACATGAACTAACTGACTTGTTGTTGCATAATGAAAATTGACATAATAATTTAAAATAATTTATAGCAAATTATAGCTATCTTAGGACATATCAAACAATAGCTGAGCAATAGAAATCAGAATATCTGAAACTGAATTTGGTTTCTAGAAAAATAAGAATTACATGATCTTCATTCACTATTAATTTATCAACATTTGTGATGTACAAAAAAAATTGTCGTGACCATTGCATTGCATAAATTTAATTCTCAATATAGAACATTAAAACATTGGAAATCACACAAACACAAATTCGACATCTCAGGATTGTAAAAATTTCGTTTTCAGTTATATTTTTTTAAGACAATGAAAACAATATAATGTTTGCTAAAATTTATTTTTATAAGAAGAAAAAAAACTAAATATACAACAAATTCTTATGCAATTTTTAGGATTGTTTGATCAAAATTTTCTATTTAAAATGTCTTTTTTACACAGCTACCTTTAGAACTATATTTAAAATTTTGTTTCGCTTTAACATAAGGTAAAAAGAAATATTTCCGAAGAAGTTTATAATTTAATGTAAATAAATATAGCTTATCGTAATTCTTGTAAATAAAGTTAATAAACTGCATATTCATAGACAAGATGAATTTAAATTTATTTTTAAATTTAGATTTTTATAAAATATTTTATAGCTTTTATTTCCGAACATTTTGTTATTCTTTATTTCAGACTTGGGTACCTTGAATTTTCAAAAAATGATATTTGAAAAGCTGTTCTTCTTCTAAAAAAATGTAAATAAGTTTAAGTTATTATTATTAAGAGTGTAACTCTAAGTATTAACTGTAGAGTATTAGTTGTATATTAACTATTGCAAGTATTACAAGTACGAGCATTTACTGTATAATTCCATAAAAAATTTGAATAATGTTTATAATAATGTCTTTCTTAATTATTTTGACGGTCAGATTTTTAGTGGAGCAATATACTCCGGTTTTTAGTTAAGCATTGGGTTTCACCAAACTTCATTATTGGGTTTCACCAAAGATCATTATATTTCTCTTCTTGTCATATAAATTTAAATCTACAAGAATAAATTTAAATCTACAAGTATTTACAAAATTTAAGATGTTACCTTTTATATAAAAACAAATTTCACAAAAAAAAAGGAGAGTGTTCTAAAAATTACTCAGATGCAACTTGTTAAAACTTCCCACAGTATTTTTTAAAAGTTATTACCTAAAGCACATAGTAAAAGCAAACACGCCAAAATTGCATGACATTAATGCATTTCGCTCAAAAATATTTTTTAATAATTGTTTTTTTATTTTTATCATTTATATTTAATAATTATTTAACATTTCATAATTGAATGGTGTTTCTTTCTTTTATCAACTTGAAATTCATAGTTTTAAATGACAAAAACAAATTTGAAAAAAAAAAAAAATGGGTAAAATTTTTTACAATATTATTTTTAAAAAAGACGTATTTTCATGAAAACCATTTTACAATTTTTTTTTCAAATTTTCAATTGTATCCTTAACAATTACATCATTCTAAACATAATAAAATTTTTATTTCTTACCATTTAAAATTGATCATTACTGAATTAAAAAAAATCAAATATTATTTGGGAGATTGGATAAATGACTTTTATAATAATTGCGAGCTAAAAGTTTAGTTATAGCGTAATACGAAAATAAAGGTAAATTAAGGAACTCAATCTTTTGTCAGCCTTCCTGACTATATTATTGCCCAAAGGTTTTTTAAAATTTCCTTATGTCTGGGGAATTAGAAACCTGAAATGAGCATCTCTAAAAGCAGTATATTTGTTCTGAGAAGTCAAATTTCATAATTTTAAGTATCGATTGCACTATAATTAATTAACGTTTTTAACGTCTGCTGCTCAAACTATTAAGATATTAGCACGTGAAAATCAGATTACTGGATTATGAGTTTCTTAAGTCTTTTCACTTTATATACTCAAAAAATTAATCTTCAAAAAAAAGAGAAAGTAATAAAAAGAAATATGCATTCTTTAAAAAAATGCGATGCATTATTTTTAATTAATATTAACTTATATTCAGTTGATAAGAAAACGATTATAAAAACTTACCCTGACTAAATTTACTAGAATCTTGTACTTTACGATCACCAGAAAATTCGTTAAATCCATCTTTTTGAGGTATGAGTGTAATAAGCTGAAAAGCAATAAAAATAATAGTTAATGTAGGAAATAAATATTCTTTACTAAATGTTTTGCAGCTTTTAAACAAGCATTCAGTCATTTCAATATTTTTAAACATTATTTATGAAACACTGTATACGATTTAAACTAATTGTTTTTGAAATTGCCTTAAGCTTGTATTTTAACTAAACAAAAACTTGTGAGAAAATCGATAGTTTTATCCTTAAAATTTCCCGAAAATCACGAAACGACCGAATTTGTAAAACTGATTAAAGATAATAATAGTAAAAGAGATTGGAAGTTTCAGGTTTTTTTTATCAGGATAATTAAAATCCTTTTTTTCAACTTGAAATAAAAATTGTGTTTGACAATAAATCTATTTAATAAAAACTATTATGATGTCAATTGTTCAAAAAATAGTTCCAGTCAGTCTCGAAATAAATACATGTGATGTTTGGATTTTATATATAATTGCCTAAAATACAGCCTAAAATACAGAGAGTTTATGGGTTATTAAATTTTTTTAAAGATAATGTGAAAAAACCACATTTGTTTAAATCAATTTTAAAAAGTTTCATGCAGAATTTTAAAGTTTTAACCAATTTCTCAAATGGAGAAAACCCCTAACCTGAAAACTTCAATATAATTTGCTTCCAATGAACAGTGCCCCCCCCCAAAAAAAACGGACCACCCTGAATTACTTTTGATCTAAAGATCGGATCTTCACGTTCTAGGACTCAATCTTCAATCGAAGGGGTCAAATATGCTAATTAATAAGTGCAGACGATATTTTAAGTTACGAAATCGGACACAAGAACGTACTTTTTCTAAATAAACATACCTTTTTTCGGCGGATTCAGATTTCTGATTCTCAAAATATAGGAGAAAGCAGCAATCTGGGATATATGGTCTCCGTAGTTTGGTAAGGAGAGTACTCCAAAGTTTGAACCCCATAATGTTAATTTTACTATTTTCATATTTCGCTATATCTCGAGAAACTTTTAAGCGGATCGAAATAGTTTTGCACACCATTATAAATTTCGTTTATCCAAAAGTAATTCCATGAAAAAAATTATTTTTAGTAAATATTTATTATTTTTTAGTATTGTGTATTAAAATGGTCGAAAAAATTTTAAATTGTAAGGCATACAAATTTTTACCTCATTTTAAAGAATTTAATTTTGCATAGGAAAATACAAAATTAGAGCAAAATCGGTTGAATAGTTCCTGAGAAATTGAATTTTATTAATGTCTTATATTGAAAATTCGATTTCTCGGGAACTATTCAACCGATTTTGCTCAAGTTTTGTATTTTGCCATGAAAATTATATTTCTTAAAAGCTGCAAATAAATTTATACCTTCAAATTCAAAATTTTTTGCCCATTATTAAATAAAATAATAATAAATGATAAATATTTACTAAAAATTATTTTTTTCATGGAATTAACTTTATAATTGTGTGCACATTTTTTTTTCCATTAGTTTAAGAAGTTTTAGAGATATAACGAAATAAGTAAAAAGTAAAATCAAAATTAAGGGCTTTAAGCTTAAGAGAGCTTTCCCGACCAAACTATTGAGACCATATTTTCCATATTGCTGCTCCCCCCTATATTCTGCGGGTTAGAAATCTGAATCTGTCGAAAAAAAGATATGTTTATTCAGAGAAAGTACGTTTTGTGTCCGATTTCGTATCTTAAAATATAGTCTGCACTTATTAATTAGCATATTTAAGGTCATCCCTTCGAACAATTGACCTTGAATCCTAGAACTTGAAAATCCGACTATTAGATAAAAAATTATTCAAGGTGGTCCGAATTGTTCTTTTTTCTCTTTTTTATGTACTGTACATGGAAAAAAAACTGCCCTACTGTGTGGTAAAGACATTTCTGACTTGAAAAAAAAACATTATTCCGGTTAATAAAACCAAAATGTGTGGTATTTGAACCATTCAATTGGAAATTTTCCTATTCGGATGACGGTTCACCAGAAATTCGGGTTTTCAAAATTATAGTTCCTATTACCACATATTTAGTAAATAATATAAAATTGAAAACTAAAATTTACCGAATAAATAATTTTTTTGGCATGCTTTAAGGTTTCATGATGCAATTACCAAATTTTACAACATTTAACAAATTTTATTACATATTACAAAATCATATTTTATTCTTAAATTTTTCATAAACATTACCAAAGCGTTTCGTTAAAATTATTTTAATCTATTGTGCTCCCATAGCGCCAGAAATAGAACAGATTTTATGATATATTGATAGTTTTACCATACTTTTTTAACAATTTTTTCAATCAAATTATCCAGTCAATCACTATATTGAATCTGCAGTACTATATTTTCATATATTCTTGTTGTATGTTATCTTGTCACTTAATGTATTGATATCTTTTTAGGTATTACTTTTAAATATATTTTTTCATATCTTTGTTCATAAAGTAATGTCCTGCCCTGTCATACAATTTTACTGTTTTCCCCTTCAGTTCTTCAATTCTTAAAGTTAAACGAAAGCCAACAACACTTTCAAATTATGGTCGTTGAAATTTTAATTATGTAAGTATCAAACTTACAAACACGTGTTTTATAAAGAAATTACGAATTCTATCAACGAAACATTATTTTAATATTTCATATAAATAAGTTACTATCATGTATAAGATCACAGCTTCATGTCAATTTTAATATCATATCAATCATTTTTGTGTATCTACTTTAATGTTTCCATATCTTCATGATGATTTTAAAACCGTATTTCCATGCATTTGTACCATGCATTTTCTATAAATGCAATATTTTATCTCTCAGATACTATATTGTATGTAGAATCATAATATAACTGTATTGTAGTCTTTTCTTTTAAATAAACTTTCTAGCCACAGCTGTTAAGTGGTAGGATCCGAAAGGATCAAGTACAGTATGCACAGACACTGGTGTTATTATTGTTCATGAAGTTGCATATTCATATATTGTTTGTTTCATTGTTTAATGTAGCAAAGAATACTTACTCCAGAATCAGCCGAAACAGAAAGCCTAAATGATCCATCCTGGACAGACTTTTTTAATTTGGCAGCTGCATCAGCAAGAGACATTTCCTTCTTTGCGACATTTTTTTTCAATGAAGTTGGAGCTTCTAAGAGTTTGAATTCAACAAACAAAAACTGTTTGTTAAACACAGCCTACAAATAGACAAATATTTTAAAACTGTCATTACGGTTAGTTATGAATAAGGACTTGCCAAAAAAAAGAAACTTTTTGTACTTTACACTTTCAGCTAATAAAAAAGTAAAATTTCATTCCGAATCAACTTTTAATTGTATTAGTTAAATATCAGTAGTAAATACAAAGCATTTTTATTAGAAATATTTAAATAAGAAATAAATTTTAATATTGTTTACAGATATTTAAAAAATATGCAAGATTGCAAATCATCAATCACTATTTACAATCAATTTAGGATAAAATATTATGATGAAAAATTTCAGAAAATGTTTACATATTTTGATATGTATTCTCTAATTAATTAATGAGGCTGATTGTTTGCCGTGACATATTTATGGGGAAGGGGGTTGAGACTCATTCTTGAAACGTTTTAAAAATTATATGCTTTCTTTTGAATTTAATAAGTTAATAAAATAAATGTAATTTAATAAGTTATTAAAATAATTATAAAATAATTATTGAAAATTTTTTAAAATATTTTGATGTAGCTGAAAATTTTATTTTCAAAAACAAGCTAATAATTTATTTTGCATAAAAATATCCATATTTTTGATGTTTTTAATCCTTAAAATATGGATATTTACATCAAATATGAATATGGGTTTAAACTTTATTTTCTGTTGATTATAAAAAAATTTTATAATCTTTAAAGTTGAACTTGTAATTTTCTTATAACGGAATCCAAAGCAATGCTTCTAGATTCAGTAAAAAATTAAAATAAGTACTTCAAAAATGCAGACATTGATCATTTTACGAAGTTTTTAATTTTATTTCTTATAAGTTATATTGTTCTATAGTTGAAAACAAATTGAGAGTATTCGGATATAAAATACATATCAACTCAAGATATAAAATGTATAGATATATATGATCAAGATACAAAATTTAAAATTGTTTTGATCAGTAAAACTAAAACATCAAATGTATTAATCAAAACAGTTTAAAAAAGAAGCTATTATTAACTTATATTTCAGGCAATGTTTTCTCACACAGATTTATTTAAACTTTTCTTAAGTATTTATATATTATATTTCTTGTATTTAACAAACCATCTAACATGGGATAATATATATTTTTATAAGTTTATATATGCCCATGCTTACATATATTACGCAGAGTCATTTATTTAAATAATGCGTTCAAGAAAGCAGAGATAAACTAATTAGTCTTATTCTATGAGCTAAAATAACATTTGTTGTTATACCTCTGAAACAAATATTCTTTGTTTACTGAGACCAGTGACTTCCTTCAAAGCTAAGTGGGCAGCTGACTTCAAAATTTTTTCAGACCCTCTTAAGTCATTATTGGCTGTAAATAAATAAATATGCGGTTATGTCTATGCGGTTATGTTTTGAGTACTGGCAAATTTAAAGAATTTACATTAGTTTTTTTTTCATTACTTTTTTAAATATTGTTGGGAGCTAGAAATCTTAAACTTACATATTAACCTGTTTGTTTGGGAGCAATTCTCAGTGATTTTCTCATAATAAGCCGAACAATAGTATTCGATTGTTTTGTAAAAACACTGATATCATTACTCGCGAGAAACTAACAGATGTTTACCTTGTTAACTCTGCTTTTTTAATGTCTAGAATGTCTATTGTTCTACTCATGCACACTAAATTATGGAAATCATTGAATAATTTTATGTCATGTAGGCTAAATCCAAGCATTTTGTACATAGAGAAAAAAAAACTGTTACGTAAAAAAATAATGAATGTACAAGAATAATTAATGCAGTACAATTAAATTTATAACATACTGTTTTATTTTTTTTTTATATTTGTTAACTGCATTTCAGCAACTTAATTTTCTCAATTGTACATACGCAACTTATTCTTTATATATTTCTGTACAATAACAGTACGTACCTATTCCAGGCATATAGGTTAACACGGATGAGATTTAGGCCCTAATTTTGCCCGATGCCTATACGTAATTTTTCGTAAATTCTTCCAGCTTAATACTACACAGAGAAACAAAATTCCGGAAAAATTAACGTTTTGTATGGTATTGACATTTATGGTAAGAAAAACTTAAATCTGGTTAATAAAACCAAAATATACGGTATTTAAGCCATTCATTAGGTAATTTTTTGTTTCATAAGGTGCAGGTTTAACATTCTGGTTTTCATTATTTTATACAATTTTTATTAACATTTATTTCGTAAAAAATACAAAACTTAAAAGTAAATTTAACCGAATAAATAGTTTTTACGCCTTGCTCTAATGTATCATGACAAAATTTTCACATTTTACCTTAAGTTTTATCACATATTATAAAACCATATTCTATTGTTAATTTTACCAAAATCATTGCTAAAGTGTTTCGGTAAAAATTAGCGAGAACTTTGATATTTTCATTGAACCAGAAACACAGTAAATTGTAACATATAACAAAACATACGGACGTTACATGAGGTATTTTTGACATGCTTTTTTTTTCTCAATCTACATTACTAAAATATCTGACGGAACATATTTACCTGGGAAAGTTATGACGTATAATTTGGAAAGGTTTTCATTGTAGCAGCTTGTAATATCAAACACATTGGCAGTCGGCTCTTGTGTTTCAAAGTCGTATATATTCAATTCCATTCGATCACGTCTCTTAGAGCCCTATAAGAAAACAAAAACATATTTTGTAGTAACAAATAAAACGACAATGTAAGTCAAGAGCAGTGAAAAATGAAAGTATAAATCTAAGTATTTATTTAATAATTTATCTATTCCATTTGAATAAAACTGCCAGGGTTAAGCTTACATTATTGGTTACTCATACGGAAGGTAAAAAAGAAAGATTATTGACATAATATTTCATTTTATTGCAAATTACTCATTTTACACAATTGTGCTTCTCCTAAGAACATTTTAAAACGAGTTGAATATAAGCATGCTTTTACTAACCCGCATTATATTTCATATCAAATATTGCGAATGGTTAGGATTGATTCTGAGCTGTATAGAAGTAAATGTTGTGGAGAGCGCATGCCTTAAAAAGGAGATAATAATTGAACACGGTCACATTTATATTCTAAATATCACTGTGAAAGACAATATTTAAAAATAAAATTAAACAGAAGCTAAGGAGGCTAAGTGGTTTTTTCCCAATAAGATAGTGATCCTACATATAGCTTCAATAATCAAAGAGTGATTGCTCCAGAATGTAGTGCAGAGCACACAAAAAAAAAAAAAAAACGGGCCACCTTGAATAACTTTTGATCTAATGATTGGATGCTTAAATAATTTGGAACAAAACATAAAATATCAAAATAAAATACTTTAGGTCGAAATACAATCACCTCAGTTTTAAAATCTGTTATTGTTATTTATATATCTTTATAAAATAAAAATGATCTATTTTATTATAAAATGGGTAATATTTTCTACATGAAGATTTAAAAAGCTAGAAACAGTGAAATACAAATTAAAAACTACGCTTGCTGAAATGCAATATTGAGCAAGTTTGTAGAAAATTTATATTAACACCAGGTTCATCATATCAACTAGCAAGTTAACTTGCTGCCCCTTGTATGGTTTAATAAAATTACTTGTTGTAAAAACTTATAAAATATTATGAATTAGGGTGGAAATTTTATTTTTCAAACATGAACCTTTCTGATAGTTCGTTTGCAATAAATTAGTTTAAAAAAAATGCTAAGTCACTGATTTCTTTAATAAACTTTTTTGAGCTAATAAATACAAATCATTGACCATAAAATCAAGGCAAATTTATCTAAAGTTATTTATTTTTTTCCTTCTTTAAACATTAAAATTTAAGCAAAGAGTCAAAGGAAATTCAATTTGTCACTTATTCTAAAGATACTGTCTAACGTGAAACAATGTAATATTTCTTATTGAAAGAATATTCGTAGACAGTATTAGGTTTTTGAAAGCACAAAAAGCGTAAAAATATTATTTCTTAGTTCCTTATTTCAAATGGCTGTTAAGTCATTTAAAAACAAAAATTTTGATTTAACTAAAGATTAATGAATTCAGTTTTCCACTTCAGCTGTAAAAAAAGGCAAAAAGAATGCTTCTTGTTCTTAAAAGAATTATTCGATTTTATTCTTTCCCTTTTAGTCATCTATTTCATTGAAAATACTCCCGTCAATGCAAAAAGAGAACTCAGTCAGCAGTATAAAAACAAAATAAAAAAATGAAAGGAGAATTACATGAAGCCTGAAATGATCGAATTATTTTAAGAGACTCAACGGTTGCTTCGTTAAAGAGTAATATCTAATTATCTTCTTTGGGGTATTTTCATCAATGAAAGACTATAGGTAAACCGCTTTTTGCACTCAGGACTTTAAGTGAAAGGTTGTGGAGTTTGCAAAATGTCATTCTTCTCGATCAACTATGGGGATTTGCATAAAAATAAGGAATAGGTTATTTATCGGTCATATTAACAACCTTTTGCTTAATTAGGTAAAATTCATTAAAGTACGAATTTTTTCATAATTTCAAAATGCGATTATAATTTCATTATGTGCTATCCTATACAGTAATAAATGTTTCTGTTTAATAAAAAATTGCAGCGTGATATTTTTTCAAAGCCACAGTATTAAAGTATTTGCAAAGTTAATATCCTCTTTTGAAAACATAACTGGGAGCTTTTAATTATGGCGCGTAAAAATATTTTTACATTTCAAGGAGCAATAAAAATACCTCAGGAACTTTCGGAAGTTCTTGCCTGTTGAAAATTTGCATACGTGTTGCTATATTTTTAAGCATACCATTAATTTTAACTACTTCAAGCTTTATTAAGTTTTTGTTATCTCTGATTTCTGTCTGTTGTGATAGAAATGCGTCAATAAGATCGGTTTTAAATGGTACTTTATTTTTTCGTTTATTCATTCCAATTTACCTCTAAGTTGTTGCATGGAGTTAATGGAAAGTATTTGGGAAGATAATTTAATTAAGGAGGAAAAAAAGGACCACACTGAATAACTTTTGTTCTAACGATCGCATCTCCACTTTCTGGGACTCAACTTCGATGGGGTAATCTCAAATATTCTAATTAATAACTGCAGACGGTATTTTTAAGGTACGAAATCAGTCACAAAAACGTACTTTCTCTGAATGAACACACATTTTTTCCGACGCATTCGGATTCCTGATCCCCGAAGTATAAGAAAATCTGGAAAATATGGTCTCCATAGTTTGGTTAGGAGAGCGATCTAAAGTATGAAGCCCTTAATGTTAATATTACATTTTGCCTATTTCAGCATATTTCAATAACTTTTTAAATGAATTGAAAAATTTTGCAAACAATTATAATCAATTCACATAAAAAGTTCTCGAGATATGGCGAAAGACGAAAAATCAAAATTATCATTAAAGGGTCCAAAACTTGTATCACTCACCTGGCTGAACTATGGAGACAGTATTTCCCAGATTGCACCAATTCTTTATATTTTGGGGTTCTGAAATCTGAATCTGTTGATAAAAGGTATGCTTATTCAGAGAAAGATTTTGTACCTGATTTCATAACTTATAATATCGTCTGTCAAATTAATTAGTAAGTTTAAGGTCACCCTTTCGAACCATTGAGATTGAATCCTAAAACGTTAAGCCATTCCTTCATGATTTTAATAAATTCTTAGTTCGATGATTTTTCTTCGATGCATAATTTTTGTTCGATGCATAATTACATTTTTGTTTAATTCATTCATTCAATTGAATTGAATATTAATAGATTTGATGAATCTTAAACAGAATTAGTATAGAGATTTCTGGAATAAAGCACAATCTCTTCTTTAGCTATTCTTCAAAAAACACTTTCAAAATCATTTTCTTTACACCTCTAGATAAAATCTTAAGCTCTTATTTCAAATTATTTCCTTATTATATTGCACAATTTATATATTTAGAATTAGCTAACTGATGAAATTCTAATAACATAATCATTACAATTTTTTTTCCCTGAAGAATAATGATGGGAATTTAAATCTTATCTAGAGCAAATAATAGATAATAATATTGAAAAATCATTAAAAATTGACAATTGTGGAAAAATTGGCAAATTTATAAATGTCCAAATTTGCTTTCGCAATTTTTCCCAGAATAAGCTGTATATCTTAGCATATGTTTCATAAGTAGGATCTGTTTTTGAAGTTTACTTTTTTTAAACAACTTATATAATCGTATAGAGAATAAATTAGAATTAGACTCAATTGATGTGGCAATTAAGACTGAAATTAGACGCGACATTAATTTGGTGAACCTTTAGTTAATGAGGAGAAAGTTAAAAATAACTAATGGGAATGAGAAGCATTTTAATATTGATCTCAACATGCATAATTATTTGAAGCAAAAAGTTTGAAGTATCTTTTAAAAACATCTTCCTCGTAGACATTTATCGTCTTCAATTTATAGAATTTATTAAAGAACTAATACGAAGTAGCGTAACTAATTATATTGTTCTCTTCAGAAATGTTTATATTCTCTTTCAAATGTGTCTTTATTGTTTTATCTGTAACTAAAAACTAAGACGATACAATATAAAAATATTCTGTTATATTACGGAAAATTTCTGTCAGCAAAGTCGCTCTATGCTAAGGAAATATCACGTTGACAGAAATTTCCTGGAAAAAAACGCAACAGAAAATATCTGTAAAGAATAAAATATTTTAAGTTTGTCAGATTACGATCCTGAGGGTAGGCAAAGAAAATTGGCATGAAGATAGTTGTATACCCTCTAGATTGCACTGTTGAAATGATTTTTAAAATTTTGATAAATTTTTTATTTAATTATTGCATTTTGTGTGTGATTTTTAAGGAATCGAGAACCATTTTAAGTTCAGAAACTTCAGGGACCGTTTATTTATGATGCCAACCCTAAGACCACCATATAAACCGGTTGGCAATGACTTCATTGTATCAAATTATATGTTTCTACTTTGATATCAAAGTTTTTCATATTCAAAACTAAAAAAAATAAATACCAAGCAGACACAATCTGCATCAATAGTAATAGGTTTAATTAGTTAACAGATAAAATATCTTTTTTGACAGATTACGATTTAATTTCACACAAAGTTTTCGTACTTTTAGAGTACAGAAATTTTCTATAGGAAATTTACAGAATTATTATATTTATTAGTATAAATTTTTTACAGTGTTGTATGATTCTTGTAAAGATCTGTTTGTTAAGAAAGATACTTTAAAAGAATTAGCCACGATATTTAGCAAAATCGATAGTGATAAACATCCGTGTACCTGAGAAACTATCCTATTTATAACCTTTAAGGAGAATATACGAGTTCAAATAGATAAATAAATAATAAAAAAACTCCCTAGCGTGGAGGATTACTTCCTTTTAAATCTACTCGGGATATACCGCTGCTTTTGAAAGCTCTTGACCATCTCTTCTGACGTCATAGTTTCATATCTCACACAACAACCTGTCACTATCAGGTGTTTCATACACACTTTACTGAATGTTCGGAAAGGACGATATTTTGAAACAAAAATAAAGTGAAATCGTAACAAAATAAATGGTTTATGAATTGCCAGCATTATTTTATCTAGTTCGATTTTTGTATCTCTTTTTGAAAACCTTCATTTTTTGTTTTGTTTGTAGAACTAAAATGAAGCAACAAATGTTTAAAACGTTATTGTTTCTTTTAGTTTTCATAAATGATAACTGTTATTACATCATCTATCTTTTGTTCAACGCGATTGAATAACTGTGCAAGTACTCAGATTAAATAATTATAAAATAATTTTCAATTAGAAAGTATGTCTTTAAAAAGTTTCATTAATTAGAGGTTGACGAGAAAAATGTTAGAGTGTACAAAATAACGCCGACACTGCTATATAATAGCAATAATCGTATAAACATAGGTTTATTTCAAAAACTTATCGTTTACATATCGAAATTTGATGAAAAATAGGCTAATAAATTTAGCACACTATACTTATTAACATGAAAAGATGCGATGCATATTGGAGTTTGAATGCAAACATTTATGAAATTGGAAACCATTTAAAGAAATTTAATACAACTTTTTCATGGACATTTGAATATTGCCTCAACAAAATTAATTTCAAATAAATCGTAACAAAGTTTTACGATTTATTTGAAGTTTATTTCCACATAAATGCAAGTTCTTTTATTTTCATATTTCTATAACTACATATTACTACTAGCACATGGAGGCCCAATTCCACAATGTACTATTTTAAACATGCTACACTTCAAACTTAAAAAAAAAGTATGCTTGTCAAGATTTTCTTTTTTATTTTAGTTTGATAATGTATATCTTCTCTTAAAAAAATGACTTAATTTAATTATAAAAATTGAATAAATTTCAAAATATATTGATTGAATAAATTATATAAAAATATAATATAAAAATTGAATAAATTATTTAGAATTATAAGGTCAGTGTTTAGACGACAATTAATTCTAAAATTTCCATCTCTGAATTATATAGAAACGGTATATGATTAATAACTTAAATAAAACCTAGTATGATTTCATAAAGTATTTAAATAACACATATCCATATTTAGATTAAGATGAGATTTTATGTACATTTCAAATTAAACCTGAAATTTAATATTGATCTTTGATCAAAATTTAATGTTAATTTTTTTAAAAGCGCTGCATAATTACAAAAATATGGCTTTACAGGTTTTTCATAGTTTCAAATAGTTGACATAAAATTTGTCAGTAAATCAAAACACGCAAAGAAAACAATTCTGGTTAAATTACCAAACTATACGGTAATGACATTTGTGGTAAAAAAAAAAAAAAACTCAATTCTGGTTAATGAAACCCAAGTACACGGTGTTTTAACCATTCATTTGGTAATTTTTCTGTTTATACGATAACGTTTAGCTGAAAATTCTGATTTTCAAAATTATAGTTCCTATATCCAAACATTGAACAAAAAATACGAAATTAAAATTTAAATATAACTGAATCAATTATTTTTATGACCTGCTCTAAAGTATCCTGATAAAATTTATAAAACTTACCACATTTGCCAAATTTTATCAAATATTATAAAACCATATTTTATTGTTAGTTTTACCGAAATCACTACTAAAGAGCTTTGATAAAAACCATCAAGCTTTTTCGTGTTCCCATGGAGCCAGATTAGCACATTCTGGTAGTTTTTCTCATACTTTTTTCTCAGTTTACTTTTCTTTTAAAATGTATTCTAAAAATTCTTTGCGGTAAATAAAAAACATCTTGAAAATTATGTAAAAAGTTACCAGCACTCAGAATGTCAGTATTTTTTTTACTTTATAATCCATATACACCATGAAATTTTAAAATTTAATTTTTACAGTAATACTTAATGAAATACAGTGATTTGGTAACCATTCCTGTATACGAGATTCTTTTGTTCTATAAAACTTTACTTTAATTTTAGTTGCCCTCTGAGTGCCGGTTTTTTTAACAGTAATTTTCAAGAATTTTTTTAACGTGATTGCTCAACGAAGATAATTCTCTTAAATTAATACTATGAGGAATCCAAACAGCAAAGAAGCTACATGAACTGTTTCTTCCGAAGAATAGACAAAATAAACTTAGCAGTAACCAGACTAAACAGAAATCTCCTACTCCCTACTCAACCTCCTCTTCAGGAGAAATCAATGCTTTCCATTAAGGAATAGACCTATGAAGGTATCCTTTTCTCACTCCCAAAGATCCCAATAAGCAGTTCGAAATGCCATTTCTTTCTCACTCTTACAGATGATCATTATTTTCTCATAAAGACCCTCTTCACTTTCCTTATCCTCACGTTCCCAACTTCCAAGTATACGATGACCCACAGATAAATATTAATTACAAGAAAGGAATAACGGATCAATTTTTAGATCATTTTCTCACGACATACACGTCCACTTCTTACCCTTAGATATGAGACAGACAAAAAAGAACACTTTATTACCTTTACGCAACCTCATTATTGGTTATGGGCGAAAGGCTCTTTTAGATGGTTTTAGTTAATATCCAGCTAAAAGGGTTTTCTCCATTAAAAACTTTGTTTTTGTCTGAATTTTTAATGAGAAACTTTTACGCTTTTTTAATGTTTATTAGAATTAAGAAAGGTGCGGCAACTAATAAGTCTTCGTGGAAGTATACTCTGTCCGGTGAAATTAGAAGAATTTTACAACTGGCAAGTGGCCAGATGTAGTATTTTTAAGAGTGGCTACTTTTTCAAAAAAATTAAAGTTTTAAATGATAAAATAAACTTAACATTAGTAATGTGAGGTACTTCTTTTTAATCATTTCTTAACCAAATCGCTAGGTAAATTTCTAGAACTAAGAAAAATGTTTAGATACAAGCGTTAAATAAAGTAGGTTTAAAAATGTTTAGATGTAAGCGTTTGATAAAGAATATAATTATATTTTAATGACAATTCCATAGTTATTAAAAATAATAAAAAAATTACGTGTGGGGCATTTTTGGCGAAACAATTGACGATTGAGTGGTAGCATGCAGACAATTTTTTAATATCCACTTGTTACATTTAGTCACCATGTGACCGGTGGTGATAATTAATTTCTCCTACACTGTTAGAATTTTCATTCTGAAATTATGGTAGAATAACCGGCAGCAGTCTGCCCATCAGATTAATCGTAAAGTTTCCGATAAAGAACATTTTTTACTTCTACGGTTTTGAAAGCGTTTAACTAGCATGGTTATAAAAGCATGAATACAGAACTATGCGGTTTTTTAATCATTTACAAATAGCATAGTTTCAAAATCGTAAAAAAGAAATTTAACTGAACATTAGAGCTAGGTGTGGAGATTTGAGATATGATATGGTTTAGTTGTGTTTTATCAATAGGTGTCTACGTTAGGACTCGAACTCACGTTCTGTTGGCCATGAGATTGACAAATTAGCCCTCTCGATTTTAATATGCACCCAGCTGCAAGGGACTAAGAGGCATCCTTAGGTAAACCTAATAAGTGCGATAAAATTAAGTTTTTTTTAAACAGTATTAGGTTAAAGCAGTAAATAAACGGTTTTTCTCACAGTTAACAGTTTGATTACCATCTTATTTATGGTTATTTAACTGTAATGTTTGAATGTAGTAAAATAACAATTAAATAAATTGTTATTTAACCATTTTTCCAGAAATTTCTAACAGTGTATATTATGTACTATATAATATTGAACACAGTTGGCTGGATAAAATGAGATTGGTTATAGATTTAAAAGAAGTATTATAAAATAATATGTTATATTAATAAATGAAATAGAAGAAATTTTGGTTGTTAATTGGAATCATAATATGTTACGTATAATGGAAAAATAATGAAGGAAATCATCGTAGTCATTGATTGGTTTATCTCCAGACATGGTGTCAACTATCTAGAGATAACAGTCAGGCACGTGGGAATAAGTGATATAATCTCTCAAGATTTTCTCGTATGCAGATCTTTGAAATAAACGTGCCAGGAAATACATTTCAAAAGTTTTGAATCTTATAATCTGCGAAGTTAGTTAAACTGTTCATTAAATGGCTCTTGATGCTTTAAATTAACACAAGATCTAAAAGTTGATTAGTTATGGATTAACCTTGATTAAATATAGCGCATCAATCACATATTATAGTAACCGTCTAACATCTACGTAGAATTTAAATTTGACAGTTATATTCAAAGATAATGAATTTCGAATTGGAGGATTAAAACGACTTGATTTTTCGATTTGAAACAACAAAAATTTACATACAGTTATTACAAATTTATTTTTCAATGAATAAGATTTAAAAATATCTCGATATTTATAATTTCGTTGAAAAGACTAAAAAAATGAATGAGATTTATTGTTTAAATAAAAGTTTGAGGGCTTCATCAAACAACATTATACAAAAAGAAGAAAAAATTATGCTCAAAACTACCAGAATATGGTAAAATTTACCATCTTTCTTGCTCTTTGGGAGCACCAAAGAGCTCGGTACATCTTACTAAAGCGATTTGATAATAATTTTGGTAAAATTAACAACGAAATATAGTTTTATAATCTGTGCCAAAGTATGATAAATGTCGTAAAATTAGGTAATTTATCATGATTCTTTAGAGCATGGTTGAAAAAAACATTTATTCTGTTAAATTTACTTTTCGGCTTTGTATTTTCTTGCTAGATGTGTGGTAATAAGAACCAACATTTTTAAAACCAGAATTTTGGGTCAACCGCTACCACATGAACGAAAAAATTACTAAATGAATGGTTTAAATACTGTATATTTTAGTTTCAACGACCAGAATTATATATATTTTCTTACTAGAAATGCCATTATCATAATTTTACCAATTGTAATTTTACCAATTATGTAGTATAAATGGTATGCAATACTTATATATAAAATGAAAGCAACTTTGTTTGTTAATTGAATCCACAATAAGTTATGTTAAATAAAAAAAAAATGATGAATAAAATTTGGAGGATAGAATGACATTTTTTTGCGTTTGTAAGTAATTTTTTGTTTTATCAATACAATCATATATATTTAAACAAAAATTCATATTTTACTGAAGATATTGAAACAATTTAAATCGATGATTTGATATAAATAATATAATAAACATTATTGATATATAGAAAAGTTATGCACATTATTTGAAAGGTTGCTTAGAAGAAAACATATAGCACAGAAAAAGCTAGTTTCTAAATCTTGTTTTTCCACTTGTCTAGTCGTAAAAATTTCTTTCGCTTGACAATAAAAGTAGCTAAAACGGAATTTATTTTTATTACTTATGCTTGCCGATTTCATCTGTGATTGGTTTTTTTTCCCATGCGCAATAAGTCCGTTAGCTGACAGATTAAGTGGAATATGTTACAACTTGCATTTTAGAAAAAGAAATAAATGTAAATCAAAAATAAAAAAGTAGCAAAGACAGCACTACTTCTTTATGGCTTCGTGAACTTATTCAAAACCACGTCGATATATCATCGTTTAAAATAGAGACTGAATGCTTGAACGTGATTACATTTAAGAACATCGAATGGGAGCAACGCCGAAATTTTCATAAAAAAAATAAAACTTTTCAAGTCAATGAATCTTTTTTATGAAAAGAAGTGACGATTATCTTTATGAAACTTATTTTTCGGGATTTATTTTAAAGCACATTTGTATCTTTGCACATCCCAGGTACGATTCCAGAAAATGTTAAGTGCAAGACGTATTGAATTGTCAATAAAATTAAAATCACATCTTATGTTTTTAAGATTAACTAAAATACTCGATTTAATGATAATGTATTTCCTATCCTGATTAAATGACATAGATGTTTTAAATAATAACCACTCATTTTAAATGCAATTTTATGTGATTTGATATTTTAATTATGTGATCTGATATTTTAATTTGTTATTGAATTATTTGCTTATTCTTTTTTACACATAACAAAGTAAAGACTACATAATTTATTTAAATTTATTGACTGGTGATTCTCAAAGTTAAACTAATTCCTAAAAATCTTAAGCTAATTTTAGATTTTTAATAAGGTACATTCGAAACACTTACAAAGAATATATCTAGGTTAATATAAACCTGAGAAAGAAAATACATCAGAGAATAAGAAAGAATATACGTGTTTCTATATCCTTTGGCACAAATATGCTAGCTATAAGGCCGCTGAGCTTAATATCCATATTTTCTTTAAATAATTTTCATATATATATATATATATATATATATATATATATATATATATATATATATATATATATATATATATATATATATATATTTTTACAATTTAAGATACAAATAAAAATTGAAGAGAAAAAGTATAAGATATTTAAATCCAAAATAATTAAACTTTTTACTTGTGTAAAAATTTTTTAACATACCTTGTTAAATACTTTAAAAATACGAAAACTAATATTATAAGAAGAAGAGTATATTAGTAAATAAATTCATTATTTCAAACTCTATATATTTTATACTTTCCAAATTCGATGTGTATTGGTATACAATCTGCGAATAGCTCCATAAAAATTGATAAAAATCATTTTAATTAATAATAAACGATATTTTTGAGAAAATAAGAATTTATTGAAACAATATTGACTTATTTAATTTTGAGAAATATCTTTATGCAAAAAGTACATTTACAATTAATTTTCAAAAATAGTTGTCTTTTTAACAATTTTATTTGATTTTAATCTGAAACTGCTAAAAAAAAATAGGTATCATACATTTCAGTTTCTTACAATAGATCTATGTCATTAATTTCAAAATTAAAATGAATTTCTTCATTTAATGGACTTTAAACAATAAAATTTAGTTTGTCGATAATTATATTATACGAGGTAACCTTATAAAATATTCTTAAAGTGCACTAATCTGAAGATCTTGAACTCATTAACTAAATAAGAAACAACCATTTTTAGTAATTATAAGTATCGTAGTGTTAACTGTATAAAGTTAACTTTTGCTCGCTTCTTTACTCTTTAACAACGCCTAGAGAGGTCTTCTTGACAGAAATGACTTGAGCTTAAAACTAATTGTTTAGCTGGCGGTAGCTAGAGATCGATTTTCTATGGCTAACTGCCGCCTATCAGAAAGCCCTTAGCTTTGACAATTAATCAAAAGCTTTGATGAAAGCTGCTTCATATTAAAGAAAGCTCTCGAATGTCGGTGGAAAAAAAAGTAAAATTAGCTTACTAGATAAAAAAAGAACGATACTATTTCTTTGCTCTAGCGTTGAAATATTTGCGTTATTGCAAGAAAATCATGTTTGACAACAACAAAAAGTTATATTTATAAAATAATGGAGATAAAAGAAATTAAGTTAATATTTCAGTTTTTATAAAATAGAAAAAAGGAATTTGAGAAAATAAAATTTTTCTACACTGTAAAAAATGGATACTGAAATTTCCCGAAGATTTCTTCGTCAATGGTATATGCTCTGAATAAAACCTTTGTCAAAGAATTAATGATCAAAGAAATATTTCACCATTTTATTTCTTCAAGGAAAAAAAAACTCGTAGCACCTAATGACTTCAACTTATCTAACAATCTCTTTATCGTAGTCACCATATAAATAGATAAACGCCGCCCAAACAACACAAGAAAGACTGAAAGGACAAAGAGATAAATTACACCCTTGACCGGAACGGGATTCGAACACGAGATCTTTCTGGTACGAGACCTACTCCTTGACCACTATACACATCGATTCGTTTTATCGCCACTTTATTTTGGATAATCTTAGTCTTCATTCTAGTGTCGTCATTCTAGTTAACAATCTCGCCCCATGCAATCCGCAATTGAAGAAACATTTTCGTTATATGTATTTGAGAGTTCACGTATCGTCGCAAATCACGTGATTACGTGACGAAATGATTCTCAAAATTAATGAAATACAGTTCAACGATTGGTGAAACGTCAAATATGAGATTTGTATTTATGAGAGTGTACTTCGTACGTATGTTCATAGTTTCCATGATTAAATAATCGAGTTAATTATGAATCTAAGCTATATCCATTACTTGAAATTGTATGGTTTTTACTTCGAATAATTTATTATCTAATTTGTTGCTAAAATATAGTGTGCTCAAAAAAGTTGTGAAAATTAGTATCGGTGAATTCAGAGATGGTATACTTTCATAAGAGTGTTTCCAGATACATTTTCAGTTGTGAAAGACAGTTGTGACAGACACACAGTTGTGAAAATTTGTATCGGTGAATTCAGAGATGGTATAATTTCATAAGAGTGTTTCCAGATACATTTTCAAAAAGTAAATATTAATTTTTTATAAAGAATTAATTTCATTTTCCTAATTTCGTATGTAATACAGTTATTTTAATTTAATACTTCAGTATTATTACTTATGGGTGACTGTCTTGGCAAAATAAGCATATTTTTAATTACTTAAAAATAAAACTTGTATTTTCACTAATACCTTTATCAATAAATACATTATCACCAAATACTTTTTCGCAATAATTACATTAAAAATAAAGTTATCAATTTATTAAGAAATTATCTCTTTTTAACTAATGATACATTTGCATATATATGTTAGAATCTTTCAATAATGTACTGTAATGTGTTTGCTTTATAAGATATCCGTCATTAAACTCCTACCACCCACATATTTTAAATTCTAAAGCTAAAAATAATAACGTCAGCTTATGCAAAATTAATAGCTATCTAACCAAATCATGAATATTTTGATTAATATTATGATTTCTAATCACGGATAAGAATTTTAATATCTTATAGAAAGAGCGTGTGCTGTTGTGACTGAAGATCTTGCAATTGCATTTTCTTATCCATTAACTAAATTTTTATTTCCAAAACTGGTATAATAGGAAATTCTTCTGAAACTTTCTGAAAAATTATGAAAATTTTATTTTAAGCAAAAAGTTAATGGATATCATATTTTCCAGAATAAAGTTAATTCTTAAGCCCGAATTAGAATTTTCTTCTTTCATATCCTGACTTTGTTTTTTTTTGTTTCATACTTTATATGTTAACGTTTTTTAATTTATTTAATATATCTTTCGCGCTTCCCTGAACATATATTTTAATTCATTTTTGACAAAAAATTATAAATTAAGAGCTGAATTTTTTTTTTTTTTTTTAAATCGTTTATCCAGTGCTTTGCCTGTAGGCTGGGACAAATAGTGCAGTAATAAACATTCTCCTTTATATTAACTTTTAACATAAAAAAAAAAATAAGTCACGTTTGTTTTAAAGATCAAATATTTTATGAAATACTGCATTACATCATATTTACTTTTTTTTTTAAAAAAGACAAAACTTTAAGAACAAAATGTTGCAAAATATTCTTATCAAAAATTTTCTCAATAGCATTTTCTCAACATTTTTTTTCAACACAACCTCTCAAAATTTAATTTTAACTAATAAATAATTCATTTTTTAAAATTCTAACTTTAAAAAAATTGGTAAAGATTTGTTTTTACTTTTCAATAAAAACTCAACAAAGGTTCTTAAGATATAAAATAACTGAACCATTAAAACACGTCCCTTTATTTATATTTCTATAAAAAATGTTTGGCTGAAAAGTGTTTTACTTTAAAATGTTTAACACTTCATTTAGAAAAATTCCACGTTGCACGTAAAAAACACTTAAAATAAATTGATCCAAAAGCATATTATACGAAGTCATTTTCATACACTAACTCCTATCACTTTTCATAAAGGTAATGAAGCAAACGAAATATGCTATTCTACGTTCACCCGCCAAGAAACTCGAAGTTAAAACTGTCTCATATTAAACAACCGACTCTTCACTCTTATTTTTTTCTGGCTTTTTCTATCACTTATCCCCAACGGTTATTTTTTATCTGCTTAAGGACCCAAGGAAAATTGTCAGAGATAAGAAATAAGAAATATTTGGTAACGCGCGAAACGATCGTCCAAGATCGGCATCTAGGAAACGTCTCCAAATCTCTGTATTATGGGGTAGTAGCTTCTGCTTTAAGAGTTTGCTAAGTTTAGGGGTTGTATACTAAAATTTTCTAACTTCAAACACCTCTAAATTGTTCCTCATTTGCTATATTGCAGTTACAGTTATTATTATTATTATATTATTTTTTTGTAAATTTAATTATTTTTGCCTTTTGAAAAAAAAAATGATAGTTATTATAAGAAATATAAAAACTTCTTTAAAATTTTCGATGAAAGTTCAAGAACCAAAAAGAGGAAGAAAAAAAATGCCCAATTCATCGTGTATATTTTTCCAGCAAAAATATTAAAACCTGGAAATCCTGTTCAAGAAATTAACACTGTATCCATCAACCACACTACTATATTATACTAGAATAACTAAATTAAATTTATAATAAATTATACTTTTGAAACAAATATAATTTTGTTTTTTTTGTTGTTTTTGTTCACACTATTCTCATTACAACGAGTCAATGCTGGCAGATCATATAATTAATTGTTAATTTATTATTATTAGCAAAAAAGCTAGTAAAGTCAAAATTAAAGTAATCTTGACCTAAAGACAGTGTCCTCAATAACTACTTTTTACAATGTTTATTTTAACTAATTTCAAGGTTTAATAAATATTACTTTATAACTAACGAATGTCCATTTATGAAA
This sequence comes from Parasteatoda lunata, assembly GCA_949128135.1. Lineage (NCBI taxonomy): Eukaryota > Metazoa > Arthropoda > Arachnida > Araneae > Theridiidae > Parasteatoda > Parasteatoda lunata. The sequence continues at coordinate 44,386,361 of OX421980.1, forward strand.
AATTCCTATTTAAAAGACATGCTACTTAATTAGAAGTCTATTTTTAAAAATTCATTTAATGAAAAAATATTATTTTTAATTAAGTAGAACTTTGCTTTTGTCTTATAAAATAGTATAACAGATCGGTATTAAATTTTAGCTAAGAGAGAAAGGCATCAATAGAAATTTGAAATAAAGAGAAATTTCATGGGTAAAAATCATTTAGAATAAAGCATTAATATTCTCTAAAATTTCCCTTGTAAAAACTAACCGACATTATTAAATATTAGCCGAAAATATAGAAAAGATTTGTAATTAAATTGAAGACTTTACAAATCATAAATTGTAGTATGGAAAAACCCTGAAAAATGATATGTTAGTAATCAACTATTTATAGCATATTATTACCAATATACCAATCAAAGATTTATTACATATTACCTCATTAAAGATAATGAAAAAAAAAATAGTCAAAATCAGAGCAATTTACGTTTATATATATATATATATATATATATATATATATATATATATATATATATATATATATATAAAGCATTTTATCAAATCTTTGCTGATTGTGCAAGTGGAAATAATTCCATAAGCAATAAGTCAATATAAGTCAGGATATATTTAACTATTCTAAATATTTACAACCCCCCCTTAAGATTTGAAGGAATTAAAATGAAACTATCCGCCAACTGCGAATCCTTGAACCTTACACATGCAAATTGGGCTGTTTGAATGCGACTCTTTCATGACACCTAAAATTTGCATTTAAAAAAATATTTAAATATTTTTGAACAGTTTGCTCCACCAAAAAGTTTCATATTTGGAAAAAGTAGCTGAGAAGAATATGAATTGCGATACCTAAAAAGAAATTTACTGTTGAGATATTTAATGGTTCGTAATTATCGAGATGAAAATTCATCAGAAAAATCACACCATTTTTTCATTTTAATGTCTAATAAGAAAAAGTAATTTATATAAATTTATGAACTTCTTGTATACATTTCTCGAGAATAGTTTTTATGTCATCATAACATCAAATAAGAACTTTTAACAAACTGATTGACAAACAAGACTACTTTTTCGATAAAATATTTTAACATGGAAGATGATTTTACACGGAGAAAAACAATTCTAATAAAATCGCTGTACTTGTATGGTAATAACATTGCATTTGGCAAATTTTCCATAGTAATGGTTTTAGCTCAAGATCTGGATTTCAAAATTATAGTTTTCATGCCACACAGTAAAAATACAAAACTGAAACGTAAATGCAACCGAATGACATGTTCTAAGGTATCATGATAAAATTTTACCACATTTTATCAAATTTTACCGCGTTTCCTACAAAATTGCATGGTAATAAAACCATATTTTATTGTTAATCTTACCAAAAATCATCACCTTGTGCCAAAAGTTATTACCTTAAGTACTTAGTACTTATTTACTTTTTTGTCGCCTGGATTACCTTACATTCTTCTTCATTCATGAAGTTTCAAATGAATTTAAAGAAATCCATTTTTCTCCCTCAAAATTCAAATTTTTGGAACAATAACAAATTTTCTAATATGTCTTGTTACCCGAAAATTAGAGCGGAATCCAATCACTGTAACTTTAACGGAAAGAAAATAAATTTGAAATACCAAGTATAAAATGAAATTGTTTCATTGAAAGAATGGAATTATAAACTGTATTTTTTTTTTTAGTCTGAATATTTTTTAAAATGCTTGACTATGTTTTGAAAAATAAAAAAAGGTAAAAACACAAATAAATACATCGAATGCATAACATAGAAACATTTTGGCTGACAAGAGATTTAAGAAAAAATTATTTCATAAGTCATGACAAAATATATTTATTAGGACTTGAACTAAAAAAAATCCTTTTTAATATAAGAAATAAGCTTTCGTAAAGAAGGTTAAAAAAAAAACTTGTGGACTTTTTTATTTATTAAAAGGATAGATTTGACAGTTTAAAGACAAGAGATTAAATATATAAAAGACTAAAAGAGAAGATTATAAGCCACTAAATCAGAACTTCATCAGAAAATATATACCTGATTGAAAATCCATCCTGATTGATTTGAAACTATTTGACTATGTTTTGAAGAAAAAAAATGAGTCAAAATATAAATCGTGAGAACATAATGGTGAAACATAAATAAATACAATGTATACTAAACCTGAAAATATTTTAACTGACAAAAGATTTAAAAAAAAAATTCATAAATCAAAACAAAATATATTTATTGCGGCTTGAACTGGGAAAAATCCTTTTTAATACAAGAAATAAGCTTTCTTTAAGAAGGTTAAAAAAAAGACTTGTTGACTTCATTATTTTCAAAGGGTAGAATTGACATTTTAAAGACAAGAGAGAGAATATATAAAAGTTGAAAAGAGAAGATATATAAGCCACTAAATCAGAACTTCATCAGAAAAGATTTTCCTGATTGAAAATCCAAAGTCTCTCTTTCCTCATCACTGGTTTCTTTTCCAGCTGGTGACAAGGCTGAATCCGATCAATTTCTTGCCCCCCAATAGTGTGAGTTCTTCTCTCCCCTTTTATCTGTTCCTACCCTCCTATCTCGGAACTTTATCGCTTAGGGTTGAAACACAAACTGCGCACAGGAATTCTTTTGTCTTCTCAAACAATAATACAAAGAACCTCTTATAGAAGAGAAATTGCTCTTTTACTCATATCCTTTTATTTAATCATTCCCTTCTAATACCGGATATATAGAACACAATTACATAAGGCGCATGAAAGGTGACTTCCTTTAGTCACATATACCTTTTATACACAGTACAGGGTGTTCTAAAAATCATAGTATTTTTTTTCTTCAAAACCTTTTAACTGTCGTGAAGATAATCATATTGTTTTCATTGTTTCCGTGTAGTAACTATTAAAATTTGCAATTTTTTAATAACTATAATTATAGCTCTGAATTGCTGATTCTTGGAAATTTTTAATCTGATTTTTTTAGATGTCAATATTAAAATTACATTTTATGTTTAAAAAGCAATATGACGAAAAATTGATTCCAAGTGTTTAAAAAAGCATAGTTTTTTTTTAAATCTTTAACTTTTTGTGACTTTAACTTTCATCAAATATTTTTTATTGTTTCCGTGATTCACTATAATTATTGCTCTTAACACCTATTTCTTAGACATTTTTAAACTAATTTTTTCTTTAAATGTTGGCATTAAAATTACATTTTATATTTCGAAAACAATGCTACGAATAACTGATAAAAAGTGTTTTAAAAAGCATAGTATTTGCTTCAAAATCTTTAACTGTCATGAAGATAATTAAATTGTTTTCATTGTTTACGTGAAATAACTATTAACAATTGCAATTTTTTATTAACAATAAATATTGCTCTTAATTTCTATTTCTTGGAAGTTTTTAAACTGATATTTTTAGATATCGGTATTAAAATTAAATTTCATGTTTTATGATCATGATTATGTTCAATTTATCACTTCGTTTAAATTGATTATTTTATTTTTCATCATATGTTTAGCGCCGCTTTAGTTTAACTTACGTAAAAAACACATTATGAAAAGTTTTGTTGTTTAGCTGACACATTTTTGGAGTTGAGGTAAGCTAAATACACTTTTAAGTAAAGAACTGTAGATATTGTGCAAAAAGTCATATAAAAGTGACAAAATAACAATTGTTTTAAACAATTAGTGTGATATATTGCTGAAAATGTGCTGGCTTTTTAAACGAAATATTTTTGCTATGAGACCGTAAATTGATTCTAATGAAAATATGTGTTTTCAGAATAAATAAATAAATAAAACAATAACAGTTAAAAAATTAAATTAAAAATGTGACTTTATGCACTGTAAAAAATTTTAGTTTATTCTCAACACCAAAAAGGGGGGCAATGATACGACAATTTTTTTTTCTCCATTTTTTACAGTAAATTTTACATTTATTTTGTTACAAATAAATTTTAAAAAAAGTATTAAAAAATGTAAACGTAAAAAATGTAAATTTAAAATGTAGAGAAAGCTCATTAGCTTCAGAAATCAACGGGGAAAAAGTCGACAAGTTTCGAGCACTCAAAGCAAGATGCCTATCTTCAAGACCTGCTAGGGTCATGATAATGAGCGCCTTGTTTTGAGCCCATGGAACATGTCGACATTTTTTAACTTCATTTTTGAAACTTTTTAAATTAAAAAATTTTTTTAAATTCTAAGCAGGCTAGTTAAAGTTCCTGTGCTTGTGTCCCGGACAATAAGATGTATGTTTTGTTATACATTATACAAATTAGAGATTTAAAAATAATTTAAGCAATACAAAAAAACAATAAAGAATTTGTACAGTTTAAAACATAAAATAATTTATTTCCAAGAAAAAAGGCCTCATTAATAATGTCTGTGTAAGGTTTTAGAATAATATTTCGACTATATTTATGTATTTATAATATTATTATCAAGGAAATAAAAAATCGTATAAAAAATTATTGTCAAAAACCGCGTGCTGTTTTAAAGAACTAATTAAAACTAGTTATAATTACCAGAAAAACTTTCTTATTTATAGACAGTAAAATATTTTTCTGAAATTCTACATTTCTTGGAACATAGCTACAGTTTTTTTTTTTAAAAAAAAATAGCCAGTATTTATATCTATTTTTTGAAATACATACATGTATCTTGTAAATGCATTCTTTTAACCAGCAGAATTCTTAAAATTTTCTCTTTCATTCTAAAAGACGAAAGAAGTAAATTGATTGTTTAAAGAATTCATCCATTATTTTATTTTACGGTCCTCTTTTTTTTCAGACTTGATAGAAAGTATTTCTCACTTGCTTAGAATGCCATTTGCATGAAAAGGAGCTACAAAACATTTTTAACTTACCTGATAGAGAAGACTTTTCTCTGTTTCTCATCTTAGAAAAATATATCTACGAAAAAGACTCATTTAAAAAAATTAAGCTGATTCTTAAGCTGGATAGTAATTACTGTTCCCCCTAAAATAATCTTCTCTTTCTCGCATTTTCACGTTGTTTTTTTTTTACTTTTATCTGAGATTTCTAATTTATTTTATACGTTCTTTTCTTCAGTAAATCTTAAATGAATGAAAGGTAGGTCTTTCTGTCAATCCCAATGGTAAAGACAACTGAATAAATTTTTCTTTTTTCTTCCATGTGTCTGGCAAAGAAAAGGAGAAAAGTTCTTTCGGTTTTTCGAGAAAATTAGTTTCTCTCCAAAGTGAAATTTTTGTCTTTGCATAAATAAAAAAAAAATATCTGAAGAAAAAGACATGTGTTTGCTGTGATAGCTGACCCTGTACGTTTGGGAAAATGTTTCTTCTTCCACTTAATCGGTTTACTAATCCTCCCTAATTTATAAATAGTGGTAAAATTAGTTCTTTTTTTTTTTGAAAAAAAAGAGCTTCAACTGCATTCAAGTATGATAAAAAAATTAGTAAGTAAATCAATTTATGGGAAATAACTCAATTTCTTAATTTAGTGAACACTAAAATATAGAAATTTCTTTTTTATTAGATTAAATTGATTTTATTTAGCAATTTATTACATGTCTAATGTATAAAATCTAATGTTGAAGAAATTAGACATGAGATATTTTAGAATTGATATAAAACACAAGGTAATTTTCGACGAAGAATCATAAAAATAATACAGAACTATGTACGGGTTTTTAAGACATGTTAAAAAATACACGTTTTAAGTTTAAGATTCCTCATTAAGTTACAAATTCCTTTTTTTATGAGTGCAGAAGTTAAAATGTATTAGTAATTATTAATAATCAAACTTCGCTTTTTTTTAAACTTCTTTTCGTTGAAATCAGCTTTTTAAATTTTAGCATTCGCTTTTTTTGTAAAATTTTTATGGTTTTTCCTTTTAGAACATAAGTTGTTTTCAACAAATGATACTCTGACTTCAAATCAAGATGTTTTGATGAGTGGATTGAAAATTAACGAAGTAGCAACGATTTAGGGCAAATATTTTTTTCAGTGTATTTATGTTGAAATAAAAAATATGTTAATTTAAATAAAGTAATCGAATAGTTTCTTTTCCTTGTTTTTTCTCAAAAATAAAATGAAAGATTACACAAGCAATCTTTGTGAAATTTTATTTACAACACATGCATATTCATAATTTTTTGTTACAAGTGAAAATTGTCTATCATTACTTTGCTATTATACAAAGAGTAAGAGAATTTTATGAGCTAGTTGGTATGTATAATTTTGTGATTAAATTTCTTAATAGAGAACTTATTATACTTTATCATTGGTTTTAAAATATTTATCTTCCATAATATTTAACATCATTTTTAACCTCTAAATTTAGCCGTATCAGTTTAAGCCAAATTAGTTAAAATAAAATACAATACGACAGTATATTAGTTTCTTATAAACGTTCAGAAATAATTTCCCTCTATTTTTAAAATTCTTAATTTGAGGAAAGCGAAATTTGTATAACATTTAAATGATTCAATGTTTACGAATTTTTGCAGTTTTATCGAAGATTTTTACTTACATGGATATCATCCTAAAATTTATAATTTCCTAATGCTTACGCATTTCATTTTATTTATGTTTTATACTGGAAACTGCAGAAACTGTCAATGAATTTAATACCGAGATGAAAACTGTATAAAAATCGTAAAGTTTTACTTTTTGTAAATCATATACCTTATGAAGGGGGGATTTTTTTGTTATTCCATTTACCGTAGGTTTTTGTATTTCGATTTTAATAAAAAAATCATAGTGCGTTATAGAACGTTATTTCAGTTTGATTTTTATTAAAAAAAGAATTCAAATGCGTTGGTCGTTAAATTTCAACATAAAAATTACAGATTTTAATCTCAAACTACAGATTTTATTTGGAAAATAACCAATATTTTATATGATACTACATCAGTTGAAATATTTACAAAAAAATGTGGTTAAAATTTATATCCTTTCTAGATGTTAGTGTACCCAACAGAATTCTCTTTTGTTTTATTTAAATTGTGTCAGGAGTTAAAATTTATTTAAGCAGTATTTCTAAATTTCTCATTAAAATACATAATTTTTAAATTTTTGCATTATAATTATGCATTACTTTATAAGTGTAAAACATAAGTGTAAAATATAAAAGTATGTAAAAACTAAGTAATTTCTGCATGTCTGTTACAGCACCATATTTTTAATAAAAAAAAATTTCAAGAACTTTTTTAAATACATGTAAATAATTTTATATAGTTTCTGAAGTCGCATTTTAATAGCTGTGTTTGTAATAGTTTTTAAAGTATTTTTTCTGAAATAATGCCATTTATTATCTATAATTGCTTGTCTGTTATGATGATCAAGTTCTTGAATTCGAATATTTACTTTTCTTACAATGGACTAAGAAAAGGTATCCTTCTCTATACCTTGTTTTCAATATGTGATTGTATATTCTCTGCAATTTTACCCCTTTTGCCCATTATTAAATGCGTGTTTGTCTTAATTTATCCATGTTTCCCTGAAAGCTCATTTTTCTCCATTTAGATCAATGACAAAACAGAGCTAATAAATTAAAATTTACTTTTATAGTTGATATTTTTGAAATTTAAAACAACTTTTGATCAGCACAAGAGTAAATTTTTTTGCCGATAATTTATTAGACAGATTACGCATTTTGCTTCTTTAAAGCATTATTATGGTTTAAAGTAAAAATAAATTCTGTCAATTAAGCGTACACATAAAAGTATCTTAAAAAAGAGTTTTCAGAGCACTTATTAAAGCGTTAGACGTTGATTAAAAGATGGAATAGTTACATGAAGCACAAAAATGAGATTTGCTATTAGAAAAGATGACTAAAATGTCTTCCTTTGTGAAATTTTTCTAAGTAAATGATTTTAAAATCCTACAAACCGTTTACGCCACAGACCACAGAGAATTTATTATTGATGCAAGTGGTAAGAAACTACAATAATAAGTGCATTTAAAAATTAATTCGAGTTATCAGGCAAAGTTTATAAATGTAGACTTTTTATATGTTAATTAAAAAAGACGAAATAAATACATGAAGTACAAAAAATGCGCTTTTGCTGATAAAGAAGACTACTAAGATGTCTTTCATAAAAAAAATTTCTACACAAATGACTTAAAAATATTTCTATCCATTTACGCCACAGACACAGAGCAAGAATGTTGTTTCAAAACAAAAACTTTTTCTTAAATATTAAAATTTTTTGAGGAAATAAATTTGTAAAATAAATAACATGCAAAATAATAATATTTAATGAAAAATTAAGTTTTTTAAGAAAAATCATCATCAATATTTGCTTTATTATTTCCCCACAGATTGCTCTTATTCTAACACTTTGCATACGGATGTAGAATTTTAGCGTATAGAAACTTTTATTGCAACAAAACAAATCATTGTATTTTTTAAGTTGGAATACAAACAAGTTACTAAAATTTTACAATCGAACAAATCAATCAAATAGGGAAAAAAGTTCCTTCAAGTTTTTCATCCGACATAAAAATCTACTTCTAACAAGCAGAGAAACGTTTTCTTTAAGGGAAACTTGGTTTCAATATTAACCTCACATTTACGCTTCAAACATTTTTCTTTCCATTTTTTTAAGTTACTTTAAAAGTTACTCTTTAAGCTTGAGATTGTTTTTTTAGCTTCAACGCTTGCTTAGTTTTCCTTTACTGTTTCTTCATTTAATACTCTAAGAGTATTTTTTAGCTTGGATGATTTTTCAGTTAGTTTTCTTTTTCTCCTTCAAATCGGAGGGCCTTTTTTCAGCCTTTCAACCCAGTGGGCATAAACTGGCTAGGCTGAATATGTGCCTGTTTGTATAGATATATGCTCCCCGATTTTAGCATATTCATCAAATATGTAGCATCATTGCGTTTTGCATGAGTAAAGTTTCCTTCTCTTCGGTCTTTGATTTAAAACGTTTATTTCTTTTCCTTCTGAAAAATTTTCATTCAACCTTATAGTTTGCTTTTATCTTTGATTGCGCTGAAATAAGTGACTAAGAAAATACATTAAAACCAGTACATTTCTTCTTTTTCTTTTCGCAAAAAACGTCGTTTTAAACAATCACATCTTTATTCGCTTCATTTAACTTAGAAAATAGAATAATTGTTCTTGCAATTAAACATTTCGATTCGAAGCTAATCGACTCTATCTTATTTCAAAGGCAAATAATTTAACTGTAAATCCTTGAATTCCTATTTTAAAAGCTGGGACAATTTAGAGAAAAACATCGCATTTAAAATTTCTGGAGTGTAAAGTAAAACTCAGCTGTAAAATAAGCTGTTTCTTTTCAAATGAAAGGAATATTAATCAAAATTATATAACAGGAGAAGTTACAGAGGTGCTTTATTTTGCATAAAAATGATATATAAGGATATAATAATTAGAAATATAAGAAAGTATATAAAAATTATTTAATTATGAATTGCATTAAATGACTTAAATGAGGAAATAAAATTTTTCTATAATTCATTAAAAAAATAATTATTGAAATCAATAACTCGATTAAAGTGCAGCAATCAAATTTACATTATTTCATTCGTTTTAACTCTTTTTAAATGGGCTACTAATATATATATATATATATATATATATATATATATATATATATATATATATATATATATATATATATATATATATATATATATATATATATATATATATATATATATATATATACTTAATTTTCTCTTCGTTCATAACTATAGAATTCGAGTCTAGAATTGTTCTTTCCTTATCCTGACTGAAACGTAATTATATTGTTAAAAATATTATAAATATCATTCAAATTATATATTTTTTATGACATTTTGTCCTATTTACTTTTATACTTTCTCTCGAACTTCACAAATAAAAGTTTGAAAAAAATACACATAAATAGAATATGACCAAAAACCACCAAAAGCTACCGACTAAAATTCTTTTAGTTATCCAAATAAATGTAAAACAAAATTGGAGAAAGTTTTATACCTGCTTAATTAGGCACATAATAAACCACGGTTCATCATGAAAAACTCTTGTTATAAAAACGGAAAATTGAACAAAAAAGAGTAGGTTACTTAATAAACACGAAATAATCACTTGAATCACTTGGCGAAGGAGAATTTTTTCCACTAGAGTATGAAATACGGGTATTGCCTTTTTGTCTAATGTTTTTTAATACAAATTATATAACAAAACAAAACAAAAAGTACCAAATCGTCAGAGTTATAAGACAGCAGAGTACACAATTTTATTTAAAAATTAACTGTTAAAAAAATCTGGTATTATGAAAGTTTTAAAATATTCAAATCTAGTTTTTGTTCATTCCTTTTAGAAATTATGAATAGAGGGATAACCTATAGTTTAAAATTAGGAGGCAATATCTTTAAATCTTTTAAATTGATCAGGTATTTTAAAACATGATTAGTATTTCATAATACTATTTTTCCCACAGAAAATTTAGTTCGTATTGTTGTTCCATTATCATATTAATTTTATTACATTAAAGTTGACTCAAAAATATTTAAAAATAATTTAACTAAAACGATTGAAATTTGTTACTTAAGTTCGAAAAATATTTTACTCCACAAATAGAATGATACATAAATGGTGGGATAGAAGCAGAAACGATTTATGTCCATCTCTTTATATTTGGAGAACAGCCAAGATGCAATTTAATTACTCATATCTCTATCTAATTCTTCCTAACAGCGGGCTATTTTACTAAATGTTGTCGTTAATACGAAACAAAAGACTTTGTCTTTGTTAACTTCAAAATATTTTTGTTTTAAAGCGCTGTTGCGGGAAAACAAAAGCGGAAAATTTAAACTTTCGTTGGTAGCTATCTAGTTATTGGTATGCAGTCGACAAATATTAGATTGGGTTTATAGAATATTATAAAAATTTTTATAATTTATTGAAGTAATTAAGTTTTAAATTAAGTTTAATGAAAATAAATTTTATATTTTATAAATTCCGAGAGGAAACAAATATTTAAATAAAAAATTTTGGAGTTATAAGGAGTAAGCAAGTTACAACTTAGAAAAATTCTTTTGGTTAAATTACCGTTCTGTATAGTAATTCAGGTGGGAAAAAAACTCGTTATCAACTCAAATTTCACGCTTTCAAACTTTCTTCGTTTTTGACAAAACCGTTTCTAGGTATATGATCCGTGCAAACATTTCGTCAAAGAAATAATTATCGTCACTTTTTCAAAGAGTCGAATTTCATCATAATTACAGAAATATTTCACCATTTTATTGATTTATTTATCTTTTTTTAGTTTCACAAAAAAAAAAATAATGAACTCGTTGCACGTAATGCATCTAACTTATGTAATGTAATGTTGTGAAAGTGATGAAATAACTGTTGTCATTTCTTCTCGCCATTCTATTTTATTCCAAAAAAAAAAAAAAAAAAAAAACTCGGAAAAAAAAACTCGCAGCGCCTAATACAATGAATTTTTTTAATGATCACTTTATCATGAGCACCATGCATACGGATCAACGTCACTTAAGCAACACAAGAAGGACAGATAGAACAGAGAGATAAATTATACACATGCCCGAAGCGCAATTCGTACCCGGAATCTTCCTGGTACGAAGCAAACTCATTGACTACCATACACGCCAGTCAGTTTTTCCCATCAGTTTATTTCCTATCGTCTAGTCTTCGTCCTAGTTTTGTCATTCTAGTTCTCAATCTCCCACAATGCACTGCGATGAGGTTCCGAGTTAAGGAAACATTTTCGTCATATATCTGAGAGTTTGAGTTTTGTCAAAATTGTGATGAAATTTTGTGAATAATATTGTGACAAAATGATTCCTAAAATTAACCGTGTACAGCCTAAGGACTGCTGAATTGTCAAAAGTTAGAGCTTTATTTCTGAGAGTGCATGAGTTGATAAATGACAAACGAATATCAACACGCACAGTAACGACATTTCTCTCCGGTCCCTCTATAAAGATTAAACATATAACTAAAATAAATAATAGAAAAAACGAAACAGAAGGATTGAAAAAGACAAAAAAATTATATAGTTTAAAATAATTTTTCCTCTACTTTATTTTCATATAAAAAAAAATTACAAAAAATACAACCACTCTACTCTGTATGATTATCGTTATTTTAGATTTACTTTTCAGACGATAGAAAGAAAAGAGACGCATTAATGACTCAAATAAAAATTTTAACTAACTTGAAACAGACATTATATGATTACCATGTTCTTACTCAGTCTGAGTTTTGAAAATGGGAGAGATATTGATAAAAAAATGTTTAAAGAAAAAGATCATTAGTGTTGAAAGGAATTTAGAAAATTCTTAATGCTAAAAAAAAATGTGACTTTAATATAATTCAACGGTCTTGTGAAAAAAGCATGATGTCTCAAAGAAAACCCAGTAATGTAAAATGGCAGTATATATATGAGTGTGTGAGCGAAATATAAAACGGAAATAGAATTTTAACATTTCCTCGGTCTTTTTAAAAACGTAAAATAACTGTAAAATTTCAAAGAAGAATTTCTTGTTTCGTTTTTTTGTTATTCTGCGTGCCCCTTGAATGTCATTTGTCAAAAACAGCAAGAATCTAACACTTAATATCTTTGCGTTTTTTTGTCAAAGTAAAACAAAACAAATAGGGCATGCATTTTTTTAAATCCAACTATAGCTAAATAGTAAATTGTTCGGAAAGTAATTTCGTTTTTTTTTTTTTTTTTTTTTTTTTTTTTTTATAGAAATGAAAGGTGATATAGTGAATAAACAAAGTGAAGAGTAAATGAATAAAGTGAATAGTAAATAAATATGGTGAATAGTGAATAAATATAGTGAATAGTGAATAAATATAGTGAATAGTGAATAAATATAGTGAATAGTGAATAAATATAGTGAATTTATAGCTTATAGTGAAAAAATATTTTTTCGAATCATACATTGTTCATTCTGGTTCAATACAATTTGCAATCTTTTAGGCAATAGGATAATTTCACGCACGTGTGAAACTTTTATTCTTTGCTTGCAAAATAAACCAGTTGATTTTTGATCGCCTTATTGAAGTAAAGGTTTTACCCCCTAATACTTTTATAAACAACGGACGATTGACAGTTCTTTCCCCGTCCCCAATGGTGATGCGATTAAAAAATGGGTTATTTTCTTGTTTTTTGATAATTAAATCAGAGATGTCAACGGGACGGGACAAATTTCTTTCCACAAGAGCATGAGGAATCCATGTGTCGACCTCTGAGATTAAACCTTAGGCTTTTTAAATTGGAGCGATCATGAATACTCAAATTTGATAAATTTAATATCTCAACAAACTCCCTAGTCGTTATTTCCATCACTTATTTGCATCACCAGTTTGCATCAATAAATGCCTTTATTACGACTTCATTAACTTAAAATGGCGTAGTGCACCATCTTGTATTTTAATAGAAATCACTCATCGAATATTTTATTTTTTGCTTGGACAGTATTTTTACCTTTTCAATAGCAAAAAAATGTGTCGAAAATTTTGCTCTTCACTTTCCATATTTGAAATAGCAGCAACAAAAAACTGCTGCATATAATTAATCGAAATTTTTAATAATCTACCTATTTAATATCAGCTGTCAAACTATAAAACAATTATTTGACTTAAGTTTGAAGTTGGCTGAGAAAAATATTTATAATTAAGTCTTTAGTTGGAAAGTAAAGAAATTATTTTCCTAACGACTTAAAGTATAGTTAGTCAAAAAATATTTACGTAAGTAAGAAATTACATTAAAAAATTATTGCATTCAAAATTATTTTAAACAGTTATCAAAACTTATAAAATGTAATTAATTTACGTTATATCTTAATATAATATAGATTAGCGTTACGTTTTTATTTTAATTTTGTTAATTTATATTGGATCACGAATTAATCAATTTAAAAAAAATAAACATGACGCCAAAGTTGAATTTTAGAACTTAAAATTTCAAACAGCACGAAGAAGTAAAGCTAATTTTAATTTTGGTAAGCACATTTTAAGTCTTTGGAAATAAAGATTATTAAAAAATCTACAAACTAAAATAAATATTCGTTGACAAGCCTTCTCCTGTGACTTTATTTCCTCATTGTTTCGGACAAGGTATAAGCACATTTCTAATAAAAGAGGCTTCCTTTTCTGTTTTATTTTCCTTAGTTTCCAGATTGTCTCTTTTCCGCAAAACAAGGAGAAAAAATATAATTCTAAGACAAACTAAATATTTTATTTGGACATTAAAAAAGTATTGATTTATGTTTTAAAAGTCTCAGTGTGGAAAGAAATCTTTTGTTTATTATATATGAAACCGACCAAGTTTCAAACAGTTAATCTGTTTCTTTTAAATTCCTATGTTAATTATAGTCTGAAAGTTAATCTTAGTTCTATAAGATAAAATTAATGGTCGCCACTGTTCACAGAGTGACTAAATATAATAAGTCGTGATTTAAAAACTCTGCCAGTTGTCATTCAATCACGATCTTATTCATCAAAGATACACCCTTTGTGAATTTTATTAATTGTATGTTTAATAAATATGGAAATGTTATGAGTATTAATAATATTAAAATAACTTTATTTCACTCTCTTTTTTTCTTAAAATTTCTCTATAATTTAAAAATGAATCTTATAGTGCTTACCATGTTTTGAGAAATGCTTTACATTTATTATGTCAACTGCTTTTCTAACTGTTTTAAATTTCAATTTTTGATTAAAAAAATAGCCACTTATTTTAAAAAGAAACAGCGCTTAAAAATGCTATGGTGAGTAGCAAAAGTTCCTAATTTTGCACAATATTTAGATCTATATTTTTGTAAATTCTTCCAGATCAGTAGTGCACAGAGGAAAAAAATTCGGGTACAATTACCGTTATTGTATGATAGTGTCCTTTCTAGTGAGAAAGAAAAAAAAAAACAGAATTCTGATTAATAAAAGCAAAAATATATGGTATTAAAACCATTAATTTGTTAGTTTTTCCGATTATATGGCAATAGTTAACCCAAAATTCTGGTTTTCAAAATTACAGTTCTTATCATCACACATTTAGTAAAAAATACAACACTTAAAAAAATAATTTAACATAATAAATGGTTTTAACGCCCTGCTCTAAGCTATCATAATAAATTACCAAATTATAACACATTTATTAAATTTTATCAGATAATAATAAAGCTAAATTTTATTAAAAATTTTACCAAAATTATAGCCAAAGCGCTGCGGTAACAAAAATAACAAAGTTCTCTGGTGTTCACATAGAGCGAGAAGCACTGTAAATGTTATTACATTTCGGTAGTTTTAACCATACTTTTTTCTATGTGTACTTAGTGGTAAAGTAAAAAGGGTTTTTTCAAATTCATAATTATGTAAACTTTTAATAACAATAAATACGCAGACTGTGATAAATATTTTTAATACATTTTAAATAAACATCAAAGTTTTATTAAATATCACCTGTATCTATTTTTTTTATTTTAAATGTAATCAACTTTCTATTCAACGGAAATAATAGAAAAAACGAAACTTTAACGTTAAAAAAAAGCCAATGCATAACAAAATAAAATTATAGCTTAAGACTTAGTAAATTAAACCGAAGTTCAAAAACGAAATGATATCGTTTCTTACATTGTTCATCTATATTAATATACAATCTACAAACAAACTCGTTGTCAGAGTAATTAAATTATTAAATATGAAGTTAAATGATTACTAAACTAATAATTTTAATACTTTTTTTCCTATTAAACATAAAATTGCCTCAAATAATGGATTAAAAGAACAGAAAATTCTTTTACTGTTTAAAATCATTTTAATGTATTTATTAATTCCTTCAATTATAATAGGCATTTAAAAATTTAGGAACTCTAAATTAATAATATTTTATAAGTTAATACAAATTTCAGAATAGATCAAATAAAAATATAACTATGAATGTATATTTTTTTTACCTCAATTACTGTTTCAATCAATAAAAAGAATGTGTGTTAAGAATTTCTTCCGCTCGATTTAAATTTCATTACTTCGAGAAGTGTTTGATTTTGTAATCTCGTGGGAATATTTTTAAGAAAATAATGTCACCATTTTTTAAATTGAAGTGGGTAAACTTGTTATTCTAAGCTAAAGTTTTGGTGTATTTTAGTCTAAAGAAACTAAATTGTTCAATGTTTATTTTTATTTTGCAACATGATTAAAAACCATATATTTTTATTTTAAACATAATTTAAGCAATAATTTAAGCAAAAATTCCGCTGAAAATTGTTTAAATGGGTAAAAACATATAATTAAAGTTTATTTACTTATTTTCAAATTTTTCAACTTTATTTTCAGGCATTTGGTGAAAGTTATGAGAATGTCAATAATAAAACAATCTAAAAAAGTTCATTGCATTATAAAGTTTTTAGTACCTACTTTGAGAAAAAAAGAATGGATAAAACTATCAGAATATGGTATTAGTTACCGTGATACTATTTGGTAAAATTTACAATAAAATATGGATTCTAATATGAGGTGAAATTTGATAATTTTATCGAGGTAGCATGGCATAAAAATCATTTATTAGGTTAAATTTAGTTTTCACTTTTATATTTTGTACTAAATACGTAGCAATAACCAGTTTCTAAAACTAAAATTTTAAGTAAACGGTTAATATATGAAATGAAAAATTACTAAATGAATGGTTTAAATACTGTATATTTTGGTTCCATTAACCAGAATTATGGATTTCTTTTTACCACAAATATCATTACGATACAGTATGGAAATTTTATTTCTTTTTTCTCCGTGCAATAATGGAAGTGTTCTTAAATCTGGAAATTTTAATATTTTTTTTTAAAATTATAACGAGGATTTTTTAAGTTCTCAGAATAGTTTTAAGCAGAATTTAGAACATAATTTTTGAGGTGAATAATGTACCACTATTTCATTTTTATATTCTTAACTGAGTGACTTTGAAAGGAAAATTTTGTTTTAAACAACAAATTTTTAGTTAAAATAAGCCTGTCTTTGCAACTGCGTGTAAATATTATTCCATTTCTCTAGGAATCGTTTTTTAAAAATCTTCTCAGCATTTCTTTTATTTTTTAAAAAAATAGTTATCAAACAAATGGAAACAAAATTAACACTCGATTTGAGCTATATGTGAGAAGGACAGCTCACACAGAGTTGGTATTAAGGGAAAATTGCAATTCAGTCCCAAAAAAACTTAAAGCTCAAACTGGCCCTACAATACGATAACCTACACTCAGAAAAAAAAACCACTAAATTATGGTAAAATGTAACGTTTTTTTTTTTTTTTTTTTTTTTTTTTGGCTCAATTGAAACACATAAAAAACCTTAATTTTTGGTGATGAATAAAATTGCAAATAGAATTTAGTTTTATTATCATACTGCTAAGTCGAAAATTTGAAAACTAATCTACTGGGCAAAAAATTTGGAAAATTTATTACCATTGCTATACCCGGTATAAAGACCCCGGCGCCTTAGGCAAGAGGTTTGCGCGTTTTCTCGTTATGACAGTAGGACATGAACCATAGAACTTTTTTTACGATTGCCAATTAAAAATTTGTACTTCTGTACTTCTTTTTCCTGAAATAATACTTCTTTTGTGATGAAGTAAATAATACATTAAATCTATAAAGAAAGCAAAATATTCCATTCAATGGAAGCAGATACGAAAGTGACTTCGTTAGTAATGTTATTTTTTATTTGTGTTTAAACATTTTTCAGCAAAAATAATCAGAGATATAATGATTACATAGTTTTTAAAAAATCCAGATCTGACGGAAATCAACAACATAATCTTTAAAATGAAGTCTAAATATATGTATTAATTTCAAACAAGTAATTGTTACGATTGTTTTAGCAAAATATTTATGGATGTCAAGAATTTGTTTGTTTGTTATTTATACAATATTGTGCCACAGATAAATTTTTTGTCATTTTTATTAATAAAAATATTTGTTTTTTTACAATAAAAGAAGTTCTTAAAGGAAAAACGTGTACCATAAAATAAAAAAAAATAAAAGATGTAAGAGATAATAAAACCTAATAAAAGACACTGCAAAAATTTAAAAAAAAAACAATTAAGTAAAAAGATCGAATCACCGATATTGCAGACGATTGATACATTGGCTTTACCACAGTGTGAAAAGAGGTTTGTGAAAATTGAGCAAATTAGCTCAAAAATAGTCGATTTGATAACTCCATGTACTCAAAGCAGAAACAGCATTTACTCAGTTTGGAGTAAACTGCAGTCTCAGACAGATGTAATAATAATTTTTCTTATTTTTTTATTTACTTTCAAAACCATTTCATATGTTTAACTTGCCGTAAAAGAATTAAAAAAAACTGATTGATAAAATCAATCGTTATAATATAATGAGGTTCCTTATGAAGTTCGAAAACAAACTAATTGCGAATTCAAGAATATTTTATTTTAATTTTTATTTTATTTTATAACCGTCGTTGAACAGCCGACCCAATTTCATGGGTTTACGACTACTAATGTTCAACTCCATAGCCTTGTAGTTTTGAACTTATCCAGAAGACAAGGAAACTCCTGGATCAGTACCCCCAGAGGTATTGATTTGTTATGGGAACTTGGAGGACTTTGAGACTCGACAGATTTAACGTGCATCAGTCACCATTTACTACACGGGGAGTCTTCGGTCGGCGAGGATCGAACCCACGACCTCTTAGGTATGGGCCCAGCACCCTACCGACCAGGCTATCCCGGCCCTTTATTTTAATTTTGTAATCATTTAGCTTAGAATTTATAATATCAATAATTTATCTGAATTTGAAATTCTAATTTTGTCTTTATTCAACTTTTAATTATGCATTATAAAATTAAATAAAAACCAACGGCAAGAGAGTTAAAAAATAATTCAAACAAATTTAAAAAAACAATTTTTAACAAAAAAATTGTTTTTTAAATCGTATAATTAACTAGAAACAATTTTTCCTATTTTTTAATTAAAAATGTTTTGTTTTTTTTTTCAAATTAGATAAAAAAAATTAAAATTTTAAAACTAATTAAAAAATTGTTTTGATCTGATATTTTTTTTTTTTTTAAATTCAACCCAGATCTTTGAATTTGTTTTTATTTTATTTATTTATTTTTTATTTTATATTTGGTTAAAAAGGAAAATTAAAAACAAAAAAGAGACTTTTTATAGATATGTTCAAATGAGATATGCAACACTTTTTTACTTTTTTATCAACAAAATATTCTTGAAAGAAACAAATTATAAAGGTTAACGTTGCTTATAAAATTATAAAAATTAGCCATAAATGATGATAAAGAGTTTTTGGAAATAATTTATTTAATTTGAACATTAATTTTTATACTTGTAATTTAAATTAACTGTTGAACACTACCAAATAAATATATGAATAAAATACGCATTTCATGACAAATTCCATGGTTGGGGACATCGCTGAGAACCAATTGTTGGAGAACTCCTCAAGGGTGTCAAAACGAAATATGACTTTCAACTGCCCTCCCCCCTTTTTGTACTATAAAAGAAGGGGGGTAGAACTTTCATAAGTGTTGAGTGTAAGTATGAGAGATCAATACGGGAGCACATATCCATGCGCACGCATGCATTCAAGCCGTCCGGACCAGCCGGACTAAAGTAGGGGGAGCAAGTCGGCCGGACTTGCACGATCGAACTCTCTTCAGAATGCTGGATCTCATCGTAGAGAAGAACGTGGAAGGGTGTGCTTGCAACTTTTCTGTGACGCCTCCTTTGAAGAAGTTGGGAGAAAAGTTTGTCTTAAGTCCTACCGGCGTCAAATTTGAAAAGCTCGGTGTGACATTTGATTTTTGTCGCGACTAACAGAGTCAGACACTTGTGTCAGGATGTAAAATTGCGATTTTCTGACAAAGTGATGAGGTAAGAAATAAATATAAGGAGAATTACTTTCTCAAGCTTTTTATAAACTTTAAAAACTTGTCCTTCTTTTCCGGAGAGTGTATAAAAAACTATAAACTTGTGGTTTGGAAAGGTAAGTAAACTTTTAATTTTTGTTTATTCTTTGTATAAATTAGTATACACACTTTAAGGAAAACTGTCATAAGTATCAGTTCGGCTTTGATGTTATGCTTATCTTTGGTACGGTTCAATAAAAAATAATATCACCGATATACTTTCAAATGTAACCAAATTGTAAAAAATAGGAATTTAGTTACTGTTAAATTACATGATCGATATATATTTAAGGCTAACAGTTTAGCTAAACAGTTTTTACTAAAAAGTGAAATTTATGTTAGAAGAAAAAGTGTCAAGATGTTTTGAGCATATTTTTTAACGTGGTTTTTAAAAGAATCTTACGAGTAATATTAAGAGAAACATTAGGTTTTGTTTTGGCTACATGGTTTAGAATATCAGTGATATTATAGTAAATATTTTTCTCTACCTAAAGCTATCAAAAGGTAAGTTTATTTTTTAAATAAAAGTAACAAAAGTATGACAAAAAAAGTAAGTTTTTAATACTTTAAATAATTTATAAATTGGCAGTTTAAATTACAAAAAAATACTGCTTAATTACATGTTTTTTTTTTAAATCTTAAAAGTATTACAATAAATTATAACAGTATATCACTTGAATTGAATTAATTTTCAGTAAACAAATATTTTATTTACTATAAGTAAAAAAAAAACCTTAGCACAATTTATTTTAAACTTCTTAATTTTAAACTACCAAAATTTTGCTTTCTAAACATTTTTCAGAATTTTTAAATAAAATTCAATTCAACTCTTGAAATTTAACTAAAGTAATTTTATATAACTTAAATAGAAAATTTTTCTTTACAATTCAAGACATTGCTAATTTCATACAGCTTTAAATAACTCATATTTTAGGTTTACAGGAAATACTTTTGAAGTTATTCTTAAGTACTACTTCTGAGGAAGACGTATACTCCAAAACAAAGCAAAAAGAATTATTCTGGATAAAAGGATTTAGAGACATTTTTGGAACTTTATGTTTCGAAAACTTTCACTTTTTGGGAGGAATGGTAAGTTTTTGTTCAATTTTTTCAATTTTAATTTAAACAATTTACATTTGGTTTACTCCAATCATATTATCATCGAGCAAAGTAAATTGAAAACGATCACTTTTGATCACCATCATTGTATTAGTTCAGATCAAAATATGTTGAAAATTTTAATAGCATTTTGATAATTTTTGTTAATGAAATACCCCACGAAATATATGTGTCTTTTTCAGTGCTAAAGGTAAAAACTTCCAAACATGGTTCCTTTCCAAACAAAAAATTTTCATATTAGCACTTATTTTCAGTTATTTAGATTTAAGAGAAACAGTTATTCATCTTTGAAATCTCTTGAAATTTACGGAATCATTTATTGATAAAGTTTTGAATAGAAATAAAAAAAATTAAAACTACCTTTTTTTTTTAATTTTATGTTTTTGTACAAATTCCATTCAGATAATCTAACCATTCAGATAATCTAACAGACTGCTTTTATAATCAAAAAATACCAAAATGTATTTTTGCTTGTAATTATAGCGTCAGAAAAAAATATATAAAAGGAACACTGGTGACCCATCTGCATCAAAAGGCAAAAGATATAATTTTTTTGGAGCGTCAAATAAAGTATTTAATTTTACTATTGATAAGAAAAATGGTTGGAAAAACTGTATCAAAAATAAAATAAGTTTAATGATTTTTTTATTAATAACTGAGTGTTGCAATTTCAAAGCTGACTTCTAACTCCTAAGTGACCTAAACAAGAGTCAGTAATCTAAGAAATTCTCTCCAACTCTTCCTGATTAAAAAAAAAATTAAATGAGCTATCTTAAAATATAAAGCTTTTATTATATTCTTATTAGAGTTAATTTTAAAATAAGTAAGAGGGTAGCTAACTTCGAACAGTTTTTAAAATGCTTGACTTTATATATGCTAAGTGTAAAGGGCAAGGGAGTTGCCTTTCTAATATTTGTAAGCTCCACTGATATTTTGAAAAAAAAAAAAACATAGAAACAATAGAGATGCCAATAGAAATTCTCTCAAACTCTTCCTGATTAAAAAAAATTAAATGACATATCTTAAAATATAAAGCTTTTATTATATTCTTATTAGAGTTAATTTGAAAGTAAGTAAGAGGGTAGCTAACTTCGAACAGTTTTTAAAACGCTTGACTTTATATATGCGAAGTGTACAGGGTAAGGGGGTTGCCTTTCTAATATTTGTAAGCTCCACTGATATTTTGAAAAAAAAAATATAGAAACAATAGAGATACCCGTTATTTACAACATGCATCAAACTCTTTAATTCCTCTATAGGGAACATCAAAAAGTAAATAGAACATGTTTCCATTAGTATTAAAATTACTCTCAAATTCGCAAACACGGAAACATACATAGTCATGTTCAGTTTTCAAATAAAATTATGTTTTTGAAACATAAATGAGAAAATGTAGTATCATGATGGTAAATTTAATTTAGAGCATAGCAATTTAGATTAATAAGTACAATTTATATTGTAGAGCTTGTTTTTCATTGAGCATTGATTCTTATCTATAGCAAAATTTTATTTTATTCTATAACCGTCGTTGAACAGCCGGCCCAATTTCATGAGTTTACGACTACTAATGTTCAACTCCGTAGCTTTGTAATTTTGAACCAATCCAGAAGACAAGGAAACTCCTGGATCAGTACCCCCAGAGGTATTGATTTGTTATGGGAACATGGAGGACTTTGAGACTCGACAGATTTAACGTGCATCAGTCACCATTTACTACACGGGGAGTGTTCGGCCAGCGAAGATCGAACCCACGACTTCTTGGACTTGGGTCCAGTGCCCTACCGACCAGGCTATCCCGGCCTTTATAGCAAAATTTGTCAAAAATTTAAACCGCCTTTAAACTTTGCTGAAGTGTGAATTTAATATGATTCCCGATTAAATGGCATAAAATATCATGTAACGCCAAAAGAGACTGAAAGATCCAGTAGCTAATTTAACGAATTTAAAGTAACTTGAAATTGGCGGTATGTGCTTAGGTACTAAAAATAAAAACTTTTTTATTATAAGGGTTGAAAAAAAGTTATCAACTCGTCAAAAAGATTGGAAAGTAGGAAGAAAAATGTATAAATTTGACCTCTTTAGGGAAAAAAGTTTTTTTTTCCTAAGCTGATAGAAATTAATACTAAAATAAGTTATCTGTTATAAATTTGTGCGTGAAAAAGTAATTTTTCATGCATATTTTTGTGATCCAAATGAATTCATGAATTCATTCAAAATTCTGAATCCATGCAGTTGCTAAAACTAATTTACGCTGAATCTTTAAGAAATTTGAAAATTTTATTACAGCAAAACGCATTTGGAACAAACTGTTTGATTAAGTGTTAAGCAATGAAATTAATTTACACTATAAAAAAGGCGTTTGCAATGCAAAAATGTAAATTGATAAACATTTATTGCATGATACTGTTTTATATCATCATTTTTTTACATTATTTAAGTTTTCTTCTGAAGGAAAAAATAATTCCATAGTTCAGACGGTTTTTTTCTGAATATTTAATGCATTAATCTATTTGATATAACGTCTTTAATCATGAAAATATTGATAATTACCATTTGAAAGGTTATAATATTACAAACAAGAGTTATACTCTCTAAATCAGAATATTTTATACAATAGTAAAATGTTATAAGTAGAGAAAATATAAATATATGTTATATTTAAAAAATTGAAATAAGAGTTAAATGTTATTTACTGGAAAAGGTCAATTAAGTATTATGCGCTAAAATTTAGTGCATACAGCTCTACGAGTGTTAACTCTTGTATAGCACAGTACATTGTTCTCTTTATATGCTTTTAAAAACATTTAGTATGAATACAAATTTTAAAAAAATTATCAAAAATAGTTTTTAAGATTCACAAATCTTTAAAACAAATTGCATACTAACAAATATTAATAAATATTACTTCTACAGTCTTTATTATTCCTTTTATGTTGTTTTTCACCACGCTGAATGAAGTAAAATATTGATTGACCAAATATAAATATAAAAAATAAAATAAAGCTTAAAAAGCATATTTCATATTCAAGATAAGGTTATTTTATTTACAAAATCAAAAAGAAATTAGAATTTTGATATTCTTTTCTAATAATAATAACAGTATTACATTATCATGATTAATGCTTTAAAAGTTGAGTCTATCTTGTATAGTTGATTTAGACAAAACTGCACATTAGAATTTCGATGATTTATCATGTTATAATCAAAACATAAATTATAAAACCGTAATGTGAAACAAATATGTTTAAAAGTTGGTATTTAACATTTGACTTTTAACCAACCTTATCTACCCTATTAGGGAGTAAAATGTTCTTTTACTGAAGTTCTCGAAATTTCTTTGACACTAAATGGTCATTATAAATATTTGACATATTATCTTATTAATAAAAAGTTTGCCGAGTTATCAATATCTAGAAATTCATAATTGTAGAAAATTACATGGAATCTCAATAATTAGATATTATTCATTTAGACACTATTTAAAACTTTAATAAATTTGAAACTCAAGTCTTGAGGCACAAATATTTCAAAAATATTTTCTCTAAAACAAAAAAAAAAGAGATTAATTTCCTAGCACAGCATTCATAAAATGAATTTATTGATATAATATTTTAAAAAAATTAATGGAGCACATTCAAATAAGCATTTTAAAATTCCCTTTGAAATTTAAACCCATTAAATCAATATTTGTTAATACTGTAGTACATTTAAATTGCAAGACTACATTTGAAAACATAAAATTTATTACTTTATAGCAAAATGCATTGGCTTTGGCATTCATTTAAGAGCAATTTAAAAATAGTCGAGGTTTTCCTTTTTTCATGATCAACATTAATGATCGACTAGATTAAATCTCAGAAATATTACATTTGTTTCTTTCTTTGAGCAATTAAATTTTTTTTCTTTCTTAAGCAAATGCTGCTTTACAATTCTGAGATGATAAAAAAACCTCGTAAAAAAAGAAACATAAATAAAGTATGGGAGACACTTCTTTCTATCCAAGATATTAAAAAATGGAGAATGAGAATAAGTGAATGTTTTGAAAAAGTTCTATTCTGATATATTTAGCAAAATTGCACTTCTGGGATTTCTTAAATCATTCAACATTTTATTTATTCGTAGGATTTTTATTATAAGAAGATTATAAAATTATGAATCAAAATGGTATTTTTAATAGTTTGACTTTTATTAAAAATGACTACGATATTGGTTACTTAAACATGTTTTCATTTTTAATATATTTACGAATAGTAATTGCACTTCATTTATAAAATTCTGAGTAAAATTGGAATTTTTTTTTAATTTTATCTTTTATTAAAATTAGCTATATTGATTACTCAAGCACTTCTTTATCTTTGTAACAATAAATTTAAAGGAGAAAATTCGTATATATTTATGAACATCAATTTGAATACATTTAAGAAACTATGAGCAAAAATAGGAATTTTTTTAAAGTTGGAATTTTATTAAAACTGACTACTAAATTGATTACTTAAGCATTTATTTATTTTTAAGGTGACTCAAGCGCTTATTTAATTTTTATGGACTAATTTTTATGAGCAGGAGCAGAGCGTAAGGAAAAAATTTCCATTTTTGAAATGTGTTACATATATGAGAAGCATAATTCACAATTTTATGATTTTGCATTTATGTATTAAATAAGCACCAAATACATACTGAATTGCATCAATCTGATATCTAATGATAAAACAATTGTTAAAATTTCTAGATCTCATGCGTTAACATCTCTAGATCTAATATGAAGATCTGATGCCTTTTTTTAAAGACTGTTACTATAAAACTTCTCTTAATATTGTGTTACTATTATACTGTTAATATGAATTTCTTACTGAGAAGGGTAATTTAACGAAAGATATTTTTTTTCTTAAATTTTGATTTAAAATTATACAATTCCGCAGTAAGCGAATTTTCAAATCATTCTAATAACAGATTTCATGAAATTGATAAATCTAATCACATTAATGATATTATTTCCAAGTAAAAATTTAAACATGTTTTCATTATGCCATTAAATAACTAAAATATGATAAATAAAAGGTATTCAGTATATTTATTTTTCAAACCGTTTTAGCCATAATGTATTATCTCAAGTGAATTTCACTGAAATATTTTTCCCCTTTTGTTTTCTCAACAAATCATTCATTTTAGCTCTTTTATGAAATCGGGACATTTTTGACATTTGAGTTGAACATTTTTGAAAATAAAAAAATATTCTTAACGACATTTTGAAATTAGTCTTTAGTTATTAAAATTTAATAGTTAACAACCTAATAATATACTCATTGGAATAATTTGAAACTGCTGAATTCATTTTAATTATTCTAAATGTTCACAATTTTAATAGTTGCGTAATAAACCATAATAGATTCATTATTTTAAAATTACCAGCAAACTATATTAAAGGAGGCAAAATTGTGCATTATCCAGTAATACTTTCATTTGAAACTAAGTAAGAGATAAATGATAGATTTGACACGTTATTTAAAAAATATTAAAATATTTTTTTTAATTTAAATTTTTGCATATAAGCACTAAGTAAATGCCCAAAGGAATGTCATAATATATTATTGTGTGTAAAGAAATATCAAATAATAGTAATTTATTTACGTCACACTAAAGCTGTATAATGGACTAAAGGCGATGATCTGGGAAACATCCCTGATTATGATCCGAAGACATGCCATCTGAATTTTGATCCTGCGCAGAGGGGATGACTCCCCCTCTTTGGTTAAACAAAGACCAGCGGGCACTTTATAAAGGAACATTTCAACGAGGACTAATACCGAACACTTTGGCAAAGTATTCACCCACCAGCATGGTTTAGTTCGGTGATCTACTGAAAAACATGCTTTGCATGATATTCATCAGTCCACAGAGGGACTGAAATATCAAAATGAAAAAAGTAATAATAACAATTTTACAGATGACATTTAAAAATAGGAACTAAAATTTTTTATATGAGTGTAGTTTGAATCAGTAAACTTAACAATATGAAAATAATTCTGTTTTTAACTTTTTTGAACGTTTCTCGGTTTTCTTGTAAATATTTTGTGTGAAGCTTTCCTTCCTATTTTTTTTTCAAATTATGCCTTTTCTCGATGTCTGTCAAAATATTTAATTTGTTCCTATAGATTAAACTTTTCTCAATAACTTTAACATAAAAAATTTAAAAAACACAATAAAATGTAAAGTAATATTAAACAATATTACTGTTGTTTTATTAAGATAATCTAAGTGCACGGGGATTTTCACTTTTTTTTTCCATTTATATCTTTTTTTTTTACTTTTTTGGATAAAAATGATATAAAATGTGATTTTTTCTTGATTTTACTTGAAAATGTCTGATAGCAAAAAAAAAAGATGTTATTCTGCTTGATATCATGCTACAATTAGGTACTCGCGAGGAAAAGAAATAATGATCAAAAGTTAATGGTTAGTCAAACCTCCCATGTTTCCAAACTTTATTATTTTATTTCCAAACTTTATTATTTTTTAATGCAAAAACTAGCTGATACCACATACATTTAAAAGTGAATATTGAGATATGTTATTTAAAAAAATCAATATATTATCTTCGAATTCTGCTAGTTATCTTACATACTTCACTTTTCTTAAACTGAACAATAAAAATTTTTTCAAGCCGAACCAATCTAACCTCAAACAGTCGGCAAGTTATAAAAAGACATAGATCATGGTTTCCAATTTCTAAATTGTATTTATGTTAAATAGACTAACACTCGAGACGAATTGAATAATTGGGTGCATAATTACCACGTCTCTGAAGTGTCAGCGTGCGGAGTTCATTGAATGACATGAAGACTCCGCCGATGAGTTGGAGTGAAACTCATTAAGCAAAGCGAAGGATGTCTACCCTGGCCTTGTTCTTAATGAGCGACAACACATTGAATGAAGATAGGAACTTAATGCAAACTCTTCTCTCTTTGATTGAGTTGGTCTTCAAACCCACTAAATAGCTGACTTCTGAAGATGACAATTCCATAGAGGGATTCAAAAAATTTGCTTTACAAATGTGAAAACACAATACTATGGTCTATCTATTTCTGAAAGCGTAATCTGTTGCGGAAAAGTTTTGATAATAGTTGTGTCAACAAAGTTATGAAATATTCAAAATGCATCATTTCAAAATTAATGATTGGAAATATGTTTATTTGGAAGATATAATGATGGTTAGTACATCTTTTGTAATAGAATCTTGATATAAATACTTTTTTCTTTAAAGTTTCTTTTTATAATTGCATCATTTAGCAAATTGTTTCAAAGTTTGAAACATTATTTTAAAAAATAATTATACTAATTAAATTTTAAAAAAGAATTTTAAAAAAAAACATTAAAAAATCAATTAAGTTTTATAATCATTAAGTTTTATAACTGTTTCGATCATCATGAAAATTCTAGCAAATTTAATTTAAAAAAGCACTAATAGGGAGAAGCTTTTTAATAAATAAACTTATAAAGAGCCTTCAAGATGTTTGAGAAGAATTCTTTAAGCTGAATTACACTGTAAAAAAGTCTGCTGAATTTACAGAAGAAAAAACTGGCTGCTGGTGTGCCAAAATAAAACCGTTTACGTCACAGAAAAATATTGTTACTTAAAAACGGACGCTTGTTTTTTAAGCAGATAAGTAATGTTATTTATTTTTAAGAAACAAATTGTGTTGTTTAAATATAAAAATCTGCTAGTTTAAAAAAAAAAAAAAAACTTTATAAAATAAGTGTGTAAGCATCGTGCTCGTGGCGAAACAAGAGCAGAATACACATGACCAGTCAAAGCCCAGATTTGAACCCAGATCGCTACATTTAAAGCCACGGCAGCTCGAGTAATTCATTATGAAGAGATATCATATTTAAGTGTAAAATGCTTTAAAACAATATACAGAGCAACTTTATAAAAATGTCTGGCAATTTTACTAAGCGAAAAACTATAATAATCAAGTGGAGTATAAATTCGGCAAATGAAGTCGAATCGAAATTTTATTTATACGATGTTCAAAACCATAAAATAATTTCTAAAAAGTATAAGCAAGTATAGAAATAACGACAAAATGGTTTGAATAAAGATGAAATTATCTTACGGTGGGTGAAACTGCATGGAAAACAGTATAGAATTTGAATTGACAATTTTAATGCGTTTAACGTCAAAAAAGGAAGGGACTGTGGGGAAAAAAAAGGAATTTTTGAAGAGCGCAGGGAATGAATAGAAAAAAAACATTATCTACATTTATCTTTAAACAATTTTGTCTTTAAATTCTACCCATATATTACGCTTCAATATCTGAAATTTTTAACTCAAATATTAAGAGATTATACAAGAGCTTGTGGACAAAATCCTTTTCAAGAAGTTATCATCAGTCTTTCTAAAGAACTTAGTAATTTATATCGATTTCTCTCCTTCAACTCAATGTTTCAATCCGGATATAAAACTAAAATCGAAGAAAACAACCTTTAAATCCCAAAGTAAAACAAACCAGGATTATATTCTGCTGTGTACATAAAATAGCTTCGTATCTTGTCAAAGTGATGCATGTAGAGTAATAGAAATAAAGAAGAAAAATTATGTCCTCAATCTTGTCAACTACAAATGATTTTATCCAATTTCTCTAACAACCAATATAAAACTAAAACAAAGAATGAAGCCGGAACTCTTAAAATAAGTAAACAAAGTTAAAAAAAAAAAAGTTTTTTTTTTCTATCTTTAAACCATTTATCACATAAAGTCGTTTGTCATGTTCTCCAATATCTATAATTTATATTGGATAAATAAGTTGCGTTTTAAAATAAATATACAAATCACAATTATGCCATTTTAGTGTATTTAAAAATACACGTTAACAGAAATAATAATCAGTGTATATTAAAATTACTCACATAAAAAAAAAATTAACAATTAAAAAATTAGAAAATTTTATGGATAAGGATTTATAGAAAAATAATAAATTTAATTCATTATCTGCATGAAAATGCATGAAAGGATTAATCAGTCTGCGCTTGTAATTTTAAGTCGCTTTGTTTTGTGCATTGCTGCTTCTCATAGTTGCACCACTCCTTATTATTCTATTTTCTGAAAAATTTTAATCCTACCATAACCTATTGAAGTTAGATTAGATACGATAACCTTTGATGTTTTACTTCTAACCTATCAACAAAAATTTTCAAAGTGAAGTTTGTGTTTTTAAAGAAAGATTATACACTATTATACTTATTTCCACTAAAATATATATTATTATAAGTTTTGTGAACAAATAAAGTGATGCTCCTAGTTGTTAAAATATGTAAAAATAGCATTAATATTTTTATACCAAAAAATTTATAAATTTTGTAAAGTTAAAAAACAAATTACAGTATAAAAATTGGTAACTAAAAAGATCACACGTTGTACTTCATCTTCTTTTTTAAAAGAAAAACTTAATACTGAAAATTGATAAACAATTCCGAAAATCTGTTATTATTGGTTCATTTTCCCCACCCTTAAACTAAAGAGTTGTTTTCCAATAAAATATGCACCACAAGATTTTGCATAATAATGTTGTACAATAATAATAATAATGAACGATTTCGCCAAATTCCATATAGAAAATTAATTTGTATTTTAGCATTCTATAACATTATGCAACATTAGTCAATTGACATCAAATATAAGAAAGCAAGAATAAGTTGGATTTTTAATTGCGAATACAGAAAATTGATTTAAAACTATAAATTTGCAAATTATAAAGTAAAACTCCGGTTAAAAACAATCAACTCTTAAAACAATGAAAAAAATTTCCATTTTTTGTTTTGATTTTTTTTTCTTCCACAAAAAGTTTATTAAAATATGATTTTAATTTGAAATTCTCTCCCCACATTTCTAATCATATCGTCATAGAATTTAGTTACATCTGTTACCTTCTGCAAATGAAGTTTCATCGCCACTTTAATTACACTCACCCTACATTTTCTTATTATATCGTTTATTTTCGCATCCTCTGTCTCTCTCATAAATTTTTCTAAGTTGTGAACTTAATATGTGACAGTTTAATTCTAAGAAATTAAAACAAATTTTTAACAGCATGCTTTTTTTGCTGAAAATGCTAAAGAAATAAAGGGAAAAAAATGCCGAGAATAAATTTATTTATCTTGACTTGATAATATACACTTTTTTTCTCCAGATTAAGGTTTCAAATATATATATATATATATTTGTATTATTTTTTAAATGTAGTAACTTTTTACATTTTAACATATATATTTCTTAATAAAAAACACTACATATTTAATCTAAAGATTCATATATGAAATATTTCAATTTTAGAGATAAATTCATGTAGTTTAACCCCTTAACGCACAGATTTTTTGAAAAAAACCGGCCAAAAAAAATCAATTTTTTTAAATATCAATAAAACGATTTTTTTCTTAGCTTTCACATTGTTATTTTCAATTATCGATTATATTCGAGTGTGAAAAATTATAGCAGCATAAAATACAACGCCGCTCGAATTATCTCGAGTGTGCATAGTTTGGCCCATTTAACGCGCTCGAATTAACTCGAGCGCACAAGTGAGGTGATCATGTTTCTTTCTACTAAGAAGATATCTGGTAACTTTTTACAGTTTGAGATACATATTTTCCATTCAAAAAAAGAAAAAAAAAAGCTCTATATTTAATCTAAATATTCATTTATAAAAGAGTTTAATTTTAGAAATACATTCATCTATTTTAAGTCAAGGATGTATTTTTTCTCTTTTTTTCTTTTAATACGATATCTAATATTTTTTTACATTTTGAAATATGTGTTTTCTATTATAATAAACTTTATATCTAATCTAAATATTCATGCTTGAAATATTTCAATTTTAGAAATAAGTTCTTACATTTTAGGTCGAGGATGTATTTTTTTTTCTATCTTTCTTCTAAGAAGATATCTACGTATTTGGCATAGTTTTTTATTTTGCATATTTCTTTATTCAAAGGTTTTAGCTTAATATCTTATTTTAGAAATTTAAATAAACTTTTAAGAGAACTGATATTTTGATGAGATTGATTAACTATTTTAAATACTATTATGATTTTAATGTTTACATAAGTAAATAATATAAAACAATAATACATTAAATAAGCTTTGTATTATCCGCAATATATGCATTGTTTTATTACAGTAAATCAACATGCTAAATATTGATTAACAGTGTTTTGACTGATTCAAAAATAGCTTCGGGTTCAATAAAAACCAGTTAAATCGTTCCTTAAAGCTAAGTTTCGAATCGCCCTTTCCCGCCGTCAAATTCTATTTTAAATGCGATTTCTATTGATGATTTCAATTCCTGGGGCCATTTTATTTATACAGTATTTTCACCGAATCATTTTTTAGATTTTTATTTATTTATTTACTTTTTTGAGAAAACTTTTTTTTTCTTATTTTTTATCATTCGTACCTTATTCCTCCTCACAGCTTCAAAAGATTATTTATTTATTTATTTATTTTTAACTTAGAGAAAAACGCAAAAATCCATTCTCAACTGAAGTGAAAAAAAAAAAAGTCCCTCCGAAAAAAGAAGAGGAGGGATAAAACGAAATAAGGGAAAGGGAAAAACAGGACTAAAACACTTCGACGAAAGAGGGCGATAGCTAAAATTGAAGTGCTTCCATTTTCTCAAAAGGATTGAAATTTAAGTTAAAGATCGAATAGTCTTGCTATAGAAATAATAAAGGGTAGAGGAGGTGTGATTCCAAATAATGTAAGCTTTGAGGGGAAAGATTTAATGTTTAATCAAGCAAATAGGATTCGTGTCATTTCAAATGCACACTTCTCTAAGACGTGGTAAACGTGAGGGAATCTATAATATTATTTAGTTACGAAATTCAAGCATAACAAAAAGTTGCAAAAGAAACTCATCTCATTAGGCTAATGCAGCCCTAGGACTGAGTCAATTATTCATTAAAAGAAACTCTGCTCCTGCGCAAAATCTTGGGTTAGGCTATAAATATTCTGAGTGTTTTTACGTCAATAAAGTTATCTTGAAAAAGCTAAAAAATACATAGAGTCATTTAGTTATTTTTCCCACCCACATTTTTATGACTGCTCATAAAACTATTAAAAGTGCACTATAATTTTATAACACACTATAGATAAAAGCATACATTTACAAAAGATATCCACACATTATATTCCAAGAGTATTAATTTAAACATTATTTCAATTTAAATCTGACGCTATAAAATATGGTTTTTAATGGGTAGAAGTGTTTCATAGATTATATTTTAAAAGTAAAGTGTATTGAATTTATGTAATAAAAGTAATAGACTAAGCTTGGCATTGTATCTTTGGCCCATGGAAATTTAAGTGAGCAAGAACCGTTTAAAATCAATTTATATAATATCAAATGAAATGTTATCCAATTAAATATTAAGAATAAATTTTGATTGATCAACAGTTGAAGATTAATATTCGCTGTAAAAAGTTGCTTTAGTTTAGTTTAAGTCCTCAATATATGGTGTTACTTTGATGTAAATCGAAATTTTACTTCGATTTGAATCGAAATTTTTTTTTTCAACTAAAACAAAGTATTTTAATAACTCGTTTTACCATAATTGTCTTTATAAACGATATTTTATTTTTTTATATAAGTAAATTGCCAATTTAAAAAAAGAGCAAATTATCCAACGAACGATTATAAACATTCACAAATTTTACAATCATTAAAAATTTTAATGTCAATAATAAAATATTCTGATGACAAATAAGATTTTCGACATTTCATTCAACAGGAAGAAACGCTCAGTATTAAAGATTAATATTCCAGTTAAACAACAATTAGGAAAAAAAAAGTTTTTAAAAGTTTAGAAATTTAAAAAAAATTTGATAAAATGACACCATAAATTTGATACAATAAAACATAACATTGTCTAAAAAAAATCGTTTGAGTTACGCTAAACCGTAACCTCGTAAGAAATGTCACTTCGCTAGTTTAGGAGCGAATTGGATTTTTTTCGTCTATCTCAAGGAGGAAAAGATTGCGAAAACGAATTCGACTTGGAGCTCGATAGCTAATGGGTTTATTAACGTTTTGTCAATAATAGAAAAACTAAAAGGGTTCCAAGTTTGATGAAATTATTAGTAATTGAAGTGACCTTCACACTGTTCAAAAAGTTTTTATATCAACTTTACATAATTTGTTAATCTTGTAAGTATTTACTTTAATCTGTGGCTCACATTCTTTGATCCAAATCTTATTACTTTCAAAAATATGACAACTAAAATATGTGAGGAGGATTTAAAGATGAGATAATGTAATAAATTATAAAGTAAGTAATCTTTTCATTTCTATGCATATTTCAATAAAATAAGCTTCATCGATATTACTACTCATGAGTTTACTTTCTACGAGTTGCAAATTTTTCAGTTGTTTTAAGTATTTTTACTTGTATATATAGTTGTAAGAAGAAGAGAAACTGAAAGAGTAATGAATTGTGACGAACTTGTAAAGTATTGCGAAATTAAATAGTGATGTAAACTAAATAGGACGCAAAACTAAAATGGAAGTAAAAAAAAGAGCATTATAAATTTAAATTTAAATCAAATGTATTCTAGTTAGTATATTAACTTACCCAATAAACACCCAATTAATCATCTTTTTACCCAATTATCAATTTATATGCGATCAATTTACCCAACCATCAATCATTACCCAATCATTTTACCTAATTATCAATTCAACCGAAAAATAAATTAAATAGAAATAAAAAATTACTTTATTATTTAATGCCAAATATCTAATACGGAATGATAGAGTTAAATTTTACAAAAAAATTTGTGTAAGAATTGAAAAATTAAAAACACAAATGCTTTGCCTTAAGATTGAAATTACGAAGTGAAAATCTTTAAAACTATTAAAAGGATTTTCAAAGGAATCTAACCTACAGTCAATCTCAATTACATGATATTATACCTAATTGATTAAAACAAGTATTAAGTATAACCTAACACCATTATGGAAAGACTTTTATTGTTTGATAAAGGCTTTAAAATAAATGAAACATATATTTTTAGAACTGTAACCTTAAAGTCTTATTACCTTTTTATTACCTACCTTCAAACAGTTTGCTAAATGAAATCTTGTAAACGTGATTTAACGAACATATAATTATCTTTGCCAAAAGTACTGTTATAGGTAAAATATTTAGCTTTTCGGATTTAGCATAAAATTTTCTTATAATTCATTGTTTTTTAACTTGTATAAAAACAGTTCAAACAAAAATTACAGACCACTCTAGACTTTTTTAACATTTTTACATGCAAAGTTAATTTTTGATAAAAATTCGTTTCTTTTCTGATGAGTTTGCCTTATTATCTAGAATAGTTATTTTATTTTATAAACGTCGTAAAACAGCCTACCCAATTTTGGGTTTACGACAACCATTGTTCTAATACGCAAAATTGTAATTTTGACCCAACACAGGAGACAAGGGAACTTCTGGATCAAGAATTGATAGAAATTTCCCTTCGTGGAAGACTTTTTTGATAGAATTAACCCTCATGTGCAGTACGTGGAGCGTAAAACCCCCGAAAACCACCCGCGGTTAGCCCTGACGGACAGGGAACTGAAATCCATTACCCGCCTACCACAGAAGATATTTTACGTCAGCACTGTGGTCAGTTCAAACAGGGTGTGGAATTCGTATTGAACAGCTATCGCCGAGATTCGAAGCCGGTTCACCTCAATCGAAGGTGAACGCACTATCCCCAGAACCATCACGACTCTCTAAAATATTTAGACACAATTGAACTTTTTCCAGTAAAATAAAACAGCAGTTAATTTAACTATAGTTCAAAATACAAATTTCATATAAACAGAGCAAGCCTTACCAATTTAAATTTTAGTGTTGAGATCATTGTTATGAATAAAGTTCAGAAGAAATGATTATTCATCCAATAGATTTCTTTAAGATAAATCAGACTAATAAGTACTAAATAGTAGTAATTAGTGAAAGATCTTGATAATTTTAAACCATTATTTACAGATGACATTTAAAAATAAGATATATACATTGTTTCTAATAAGTACGTACTCGCATATTTAACATGAAATCTCTATTCATCGATGTGTATAAATATAACTGAAAAATGCTTACTCATTGCACATTTCTAACCAATGAAGTGAAATTTCATTGTGTATGAATCATATATATATATATATATATATATATATATATATATATATATATATATATATATATATATATATATATATATATATATATATATATATATATATATATATATATATATATATATATATATATATATATATCATATGTAAACCACATCATCTTCTGATTCTGTAATTCGTCACAAGGTTGTCGAAACTGTACCATTTCAACTAAGTAAATTAAATATTATTAATAAAATCAATAATGATTTTAAAGTATACATATTAATAATACTTGTGACTATGTGAATTCCATTTCCCTTAAGCTTAAATAGGCTTTACAACACAATTTAAAAAAAACCTGTATAGCATATTATATATAATAAATATTAATTTTGTGATAAGATCTATCCAAAAGAATTTTTAATATACTTAAATTATTTAAATTAAAATTATGAATACATTGATTTTGCAGTTAAAATTAAAGCAGTTATTTTCCCCTCCAGTGATATTCTAATTTCTAGAATAATTTATGATGCGTAACACTCTGCGTCAGCGAACGCTCTTGGATAGATCCCTTTGCATTTAACTCTTACTCACATTCAGCATTGACTAAATGCGTTTGGGGTTATAATTACATGAAGCTCCTTGTCAGTCATTATACCAAGTACCACTTCATAATAAAGTGCGAATTTAGCCGAACTTTCATTATATTTGTGAAATGTTGCTGACTTAAAAGATTCCTTAGTTATTATGCGCAATTATATCGTCATCTTGTAGCTCCTCGTCTTGAATCAAATTCCCATCGTTTCCGTTAAATCAGTTTGAACCAATTCGATCATTTCCATTTATTTGACAAAACAAGTTCGCAAAGTATGATTTATTGCGTGCGTCGGAAGATGATTATTGAGACATAAACTTGGGAATGGTTGCTATATTGATTTGAAATTCTGATGTGAAAGCTGATAAATTATCTTTAACGTTTACTTAGAGCAAACTATTTGGAATTTGTAATTTCAATGCTTTTATTACATGTTTAATTAGTATCTACTATTAACCATTATTTCATCAAATAATGAGTATCATAACTTATTTATGCAAAATTGTGAAACATAATTTGCTTTAAAAGTTTATGAAGATGATTTAGTTTATTAGAATGTAATTATTATTGTAAATTATATGAGAATTAATGTTTATTAGAAATATTTCAAGTATGTTAATGAGATATATTTGTTGGTATATATATATTAATGAAAAGAGCAATTCAAATTAACAGTACAAGATTAATTCCATATGTAATAAATCGTAAATTATAAGTATAATATTAAACAAGTATACATAAATTATAAATTATGGAAAATTTTTTCTCTGTTTTATTACGTAACTTAGAGTTTTTTAAATAATGTTACAAAAAAAAAATTCTTAACAATAAAAATAATAATTAAAAATACGTTAAATTTAAAAAACACAATTTTTCTTTCGTTTTAATATATTTTTAATAAAAGACTGGTTTTAAAAAATAGTTTAAACCAAAAATCAACATGTTTTTTTTTTTCTGAAGAGTATCCACCAACCGTTAATTAATCCTAATTTATAAAGGCAGCAAAGAACAATTACTGAGACTACTTTTTAAAAGTTATTAAACTGTTTCTCCTTTATTGGACCTAGTTTGACTCAGAAATAAGTATGTAATAATCGTTTTTGTTACGATCTAGTTCGAGAATGGATTTTAAAAAATGATAAAATGTTATTTTTATATCAGTAAAATAAAGCCAAAAAAGGGAGTTTCATTTTTTTCATGTGAAAAATCTCATATCTTTAAAATATCTTCAAATCTTTTCAAGCATTTATTCAATGATCTTTTCATTGTTGGCAATTTTGTATTTAATATGTTTTTAGGTACCGAGAAAGTCAAATTGAGAAACATTCATTTTGACAAGAAGACGTATTTTAATGTCTAAATGACTCCAAATGCCGTATGACTCAAAGAATAATGATAATAATAATCTAAAAAAGAAACAAATCAAAAAGAGCTTTTTTTTTTCTTCTTTTTATTTAAAGTAAAAGGGGGAAGAGGAAAGTGATGATCATTTATTTGCTACAACTGGAGTGAAAGAATTAATCGAAAGGCCCATGTAATTTAAAAGTAATGATGATGTAGTAATTTCTTTTTATTTTTGTTTCTGTTTTTTAAATCCTTTGTAGAGAAAATTTCCTTTTTTATTTAAAATTTTTGTGCTTTTATTTTTCTCGGTTTCTTCTAATCCTGCATTTAAAAACGAGAATCATTTTTCTTCATCTCCATAAGTGAAGATAAATTCTATGCAATTAGTAAAAACATGAAGATTAAGTCTTGTATCTTTAAATCGATTTCAACTTTATGTGTCACGTCTATTTCATGACAGAACAATAAAAAACTCAGAAACACAAATTTCCCTTATCTAAAATTAAGTTACTCTGTGTTTTTAAAGTTTAACACATAAATGCACCAGTCACTTTCCTTTTGATAATATTTTGTATATAATTATAAGATATCATTATAAAACAGTTTTTGATGAGAATTTTATGATGAAATGAAATGAATACTTAGTTAAAATTTTTGACAATTTCATTCATCTGTTCATCATCAACAAAAAATTTTTTAAGTTTTAAATTATGGAAAATACATATATTTGAAATTAAATATATGTTAATTTACATTTGTTACAAATTCTTTTTATGGTATCCGACTGAGTTTGACAAAAAAAAAAATTAAATAGCCTTAATTATTTTTTTTGTTGCCAGGATTCCTCAAATTGTAAATATGAAGTAAACTTAAAAAATGTAAAAAATATTTTTTTTAAAAATAATTCAAATTTAACTACGAAAACTAAAAATATTTTTAATGCCAAGCTAACAGCTCCAAAATAAACTATAATAACTAATATCAAAATAAAATTTGTCTAGGTCAGTAATATGGTTATCTGTGCATTGAAAAAAAATCTTTAAAACATTTCAAATGTACATGCAGATAGAACTAAATATATTATTCAATACTGTTTTTTTAAAGATAAACTCCGAAAAGTCTGAGTTTAAATACGATAAAATAATAAATTCCCCTTTAGTCCTCAGATTTTATTTCAAAACATAACTATTTTATACAAGATCTTCGTGCAAAGTTTCAAATAATTCTGTAATAAACTTTGTTTTTTATAATGGACCTTAGCGTAAAATATTTTCTCAAAATCCACGTTTTTCCGAAAATGCATTTAAAGTATGTAAATGCTATTCTGTTCCGTCAGTTAGCATGCAAAGAAACAACTGTAACTTCAATTCTAAAGACTGGAGAACAAAACTTTAATGCGATATAGAAAGCTAATGAACAAAATTCAAATATAAACAATAAAAAAAAAATCAGAATTTTTGTCAATTTTGCAATTTTCACCCAGTCGGATACCTTAAAACCGTTTTCTTTATACATTTTTAAAATTTAAAAGAAAATAATTATTTTTTCAACATCGCAAAAAATAAATTATTTTTCGTAATGCTACAGAACTTTTAGGCTCGTTCATTGTATGAAAAATGCCAATTATCAGTGAGTTGTTTTCCTAAGTTATAAATGAATCTACGTAATTTATTGTTTCCTAAGTTGTAAGTTACATACAATTAAATGTTTATTAAGTTTAATTGCTGTATATTGTTCCAGCATGCAAAAAAAAAAATTGGAAACGTAACCTTAAGAACGTAACGTTTTTTAAAAAAAAATATTTTAGGAAGAAATCTAACTTTTTCAGTTCAGAATGAATCATAAGTTTTATTTTCCTCGAGAGAAATTAGCCAGTGTGCTATTTTACATGATTAATAACTTAAAGTATGTCATTCATATAAAGAGAAAATAAATAAAATCATCTAATTTTTATTGATTTAAATTTATCTCTATTGATTTAAATCAAATTGATTATTTTAGTTCCTGGTTTCAATTATTTAAACGGGGATTTGCTATGACATTATTACTCATTATCAATAAACTTGTCATTTTATTATACTTAACTTCATTTTTTTTCTTTAACATTTATGTAAAATTTTTCCTCATTGCAATAATACGATTTGATTATTTTATGCAGCAGTTGATTACTGTAAAAAAATCCATATCGTACTACAACTAAAATACCGGCACTCAGGGTGTCGGTACTTTTTACCGTAAAAAACATGTTACGGACCAAGAAATCTAATACACCATAAATTTTACAGTAAAAACTACGGTGAAATAAATGAATTTAAATGAACTGAATTTAAATAAATATTACTGTTAAAATTACGTTACACTATTTTATGATAAAACTGGATTTTACTGTAAAATGGATTTTGTGGATGATGAATCCAAAATGCCAATAATTTATATCTAAATTTAATTCGGAATTTTTTACAGCGCATATTCAAGCATTGCTTATGGAAACTTAATTAATTTAAAAAAATTATCAGTTTATGTTAAACAATAAATAATATTGCTTTTTTGTTTGCAATAAAAAAAATTTTAATTCCGTAGAAGATATTGGGGGTTAGCGATTTGAGCGAGTAGGTTACTTTGTGTTCTAGTAATTTAATAAATTTGTCTAGTAGTAATTTAAATAAGGAAACTAAATGAAATGAGTAAGTACATTTAAATAGGTTAATTTATTAGTAAATTTGAGAAATTTTAATGAGCATTGATATGTGTCAAAATTAAATACTCAATAACACCTAATCACTGTCTATTATTTTTTTATTTATTTCCTTTTTTATATTATTTATATTTCATTTTATTCTCTTAATGTTAATAATAATGTATTCCAATATACACATTCATTCCCGAATAGCAAGTTCAAAAATCTACCAACACATATCAATGCGACCAAAAGTAAATTGTTTCCAATTCACAATAAAAAAAAAAAAACAATAAAAGCGAGTACTTTACTCCCAAAAAATATTTGGAAGAAAAGGCAATTTTGAAGAAAAATACAGCCTATAAGAAAGAGACAGATGTAGTTGCATTCTATAAATAATACTACTTTGGAGACAGGGAGTCCTGTAGGTCCGTCCTCAATCAGCCAAATGTCCCGCCTACAAGGCAACATACTGGAGCCATCAACAGAATCAATGCTCAACGGTGAATTTCGAGTACTCCACTGCATTTCTAATTTGTCTTTGAAATGGTACTATTTCGTTGACATCATCACCTTTCAAGCACAGAAAAGGGATCTAATCAAGTGGATTTAACATACATTTTTCTTCCAATGAGTTTTGAGTTGGTTCCTATTGTTGGCTATTATTGTTCTACATTCAGTTAGAAATGAAGTTAGATTTATTTTCTAAAGCTAGAATTCTAAAGCATTTTTTTTAACCTATATAAAAATAAGGGGCACTCTTTTATTGTTCCCAGTTATGATAATTATTTCAACAACAATTTAATTATCTATTATATTTAATAATTTTTATTGTTTCAAATTAAGTACCGTTTTGAACTTTTTAAATTATAAACTACAAATTTTTGAACAGCATATCAGAAATACTTCAATTCAGGGTTAGTCAAGTCATATTTCTAATTAAGAGATTTTCTCTAGAGATTATATAATTGATGTAAAGCTTGGGGCTGAGTGCTTAGATGTGCGACTGTTTTCTAAAACATGTATGTTAAAGACAAAAAATTAAATAAATTAATCATGGTTTTCTAAATTACATTTGAATACGAAGTAAATTGAGTCATCGGTAAAAATTCAATTTACAGTTTGTTGGTGATGGGGTATGAAAATTATAACATGAATGTGCATCTGCTTAAAGCGTTAATCAATAAAAATAAAAATAAAATTTCATTTTTTAGTAT
This sequence comes from Parasteatoda lunata, assembly GCA_949128135.1. Taxonomy (NCBI): domain Eukaryota; kingdom Metazoa; phylum Arthropoda; class Arachnida; order Araneae; family Theridiidae; genus Parasteatoda; species Parasteatoda lunata. The sequence goes on from OX421980.1 coordinate 44,428,381, forward strand.
TTGGTATATTTAATATAATTTAAAAATTTCAAAAAGATTAATTTAATGTTCGAGACTTAATTGAAATAAGTTCAAGTGGAAATTCATAGCATTCTCTATATGGTTGCTACAGGCTGTAAAGTTGCATTATTCAAACCCATAGTAATGTTAAAAAAGTTCAAAGACTTCTAATGCATCCTGCAAAAATAACTAAAAATAATGAATAACAATTTATGAGGAAAAATCTACAAATCCAAAGTTCTACAATAGGAAGTTTAACTTAAAATGTTAGTTTGGTGACTAAAGTTATGAAAAGCATTAGCTTATGATCAATTTATCTTTATATGTAAAGATTTAAAGGCTTACATATGAAATACACAAAAATTCTTTTAAAATATGTCATCTACAATTTCACAAAATTGCGTAACTCGGGAGATGGTAGATAACAATCAAACTCAAAATAACGAGGCTAATCTCCGCATCAAAAATTGCTCTGAAAATGATTTTCGTTACCTCAATATTTTCAATAAGCCCGGGAGAAAGAAACTTAATCTTAACTTAAGGAACTTAAATCTTAAAATCATTATCCTATTCAATATAGAAAATTTATAAATAATTATTAAAAATTATAATATTTTTAGGTCATCTAGTTTTAACAACTTCCACAAATTTCCTATTTCCGTAACTAGTAGCAAAAATGTCACTGGGACTTATGAAATTCAAAAATAGCAAGGTTTAAATTCACAATTTTAATAAATGGAAAACTGAGAATTTGCTGTTTCTTGAAGTATTTACCGTTTTAGATATGGTAAATTTGTTTCAAATTTAATATGTTTAAATAAATTCGTTTATCATTGAAAAGCGAAATAAGCATATGAGCCTTACAAGTTAAGATGTATTTTTCAGTAGAAAACAATTCATAAAACTTCAATCAATTAATACTTTTTACTTTGATTGTAAGCACCATTAAATGCTTCTTATAATTTTTTTACAATGAAATTATTCTAAATTAAATTCCAATCGCATAATCAAAATTGTGTTTTGCTTATTTTAAATTTTAAATGTAGCTATTTGTATATGTTAGTTTTCAATTTTTTAGTAATAACTTGCAATCAAAACAGCCGCCTTATAAAAATAATTTTATACCTTTAAAAAATATTTATATATCTACCTTTTTATTATCTACCTTTTAGAAAATATTTATATAATTTCAATTAATTTAACGTGATTTAAATAAAAAAAAATTTAATCTGTAACTGGTTTTTTTTTCTTATTTAGAGTGTATAATTTCAGCTCTAAAATATTCGGGTGAACATAATATTTTTCGATTGAAATCTCTTACCAAAACAGTTTTCTTGTTAATATATAGCAATTAATGTTTGATTATACCTTAGCTGTTACCTAAATCTTTACACTATTTGCTTCAGAAAAATGCATTAAAATAGTTTTAATTTATCACAAAAATTTATCTGCATGACATCTTATATCAAAGATCTAGATATCTTATACAAAGTTTACCAGCAAATAAAATATTTTGCAAATGTTTAGAATTAAAGTAAACTATCAAACACAAATTCAATTTAGTATTAACAAAATTCTTTCGTTAAAAGTTTATATAGTTCACAAACGAAACTAAGAGCTAAATATATTTTTCTCTTTATAATTCTTATATGAACGTTTAATTAAATATACATGCAAAAAAATTTTAGTTCTTCTTTAGCTGTATTTCCAAAGTCAGTCATGAGCAGTATCAACAAAATATCAACACGTAAAATGTTTCTATTCTAATCATAGGAAACAACTAGAGAATTATTATATTTCTTTGTATATAACTTGACATTTCTCTATATAAATAACAAGAAAAAATTATAAGGTGAGAAACTTTAGTGAATGGTAAGATTTGATTAAGTTTAAAGAAGTTAATTTCTTTAAACTAAGATATTGAATTTTTCGATAAAAAACAATAACAAATTTAACTATTTATAAATTTGAGTTGATTGTGATAGGCTCAGATATTTGAAAATTTTCTAACTATTTCACGAACGAAAAAAGAAATTTACGTTTAATAATCCCTTTATTAGTGTTGACGAAACATTACTTCTTTCTTTTCCATTGCATTGCTTCCTTGGTAAAAATTATATAATTGCAACTCCGTTAAACCGTCAATTAACCTCAATCAGCAAAGATGTGAGAAAGAGAAGATGGCTTCCGTTTGGGTTATGATGTATCATCGAGTGGAAAAGAGGAAATTACAGGTTGTAAGTGTCATCGGAGGAATGAGATTTCCCATTCTTTTCGTCTCATTCGTTTCCTTGTCAGAACTTTCAGTTACCCTTTCCACTTTGTCTTCACCGATTTTTGAACAAATTGTGTCAGCAAATGCCTTTAGAATAACAACTTTGTTGACTGAAAATAGTTCCTGGGGATATTTTTAAATGATTTATCAGTCAAATGTGGCTAAAGGAATAAATAAATAAATTTCGGAATTAAAAGTTCTCAACTGAAGAAAAGCATTTGGGTATAATATTATGTGCTAACAAAAAAAAATGCAATGTAAATTCAAGCATTTAATTTTAAAATTGAAAAAAAATAGATAGTAAGTTGTCACTTCACAAAGTGTATTAGCGATATTTTTTTTTTTTTAAATAATCATGCCTTAAAAAAACATAAAGAGATATCTTCAGTGTAAAAAAAAAAAAAAGCTAAAATATTTACTTTGCTATTATATCCTGGTAATGGAAATTAATAGTATCAATAATCAAATTGCCTAGTATATAAACAAATTTTCAAAAGCACTTAAAAGATAGCATATTTGTGTAAAAATATGTGATCAGAAAACTAACCTGAATGGAAGATCAGTAGTCATTGAAAAGAATTTTAAAAAAAATTAGTCTTTTAGAAAATGGAACTAAAGCTTTAATAAGAAAAACAAATCAGATTTATTTTATATTTTTACCTTATAAATGATTTTTTTTTTTAACCATGAGTGCTTACTTATAATCATAATAAAACAATCTTCTCACTGACATTCCAGTAGTTACGATACGGGACAATTACTTCTTTCATCTTTTTTTTATTGTCAAGCATAGTTGACGTGGTTTTTTAGGCAATTATTGTAAAAAAAAAATTGAAATTTCTCATGGTAGAAAATAATGAACAGATGCACAGTCGTTCGTTTATATTTAAAAAAGTGTAGGTCATAGTTCTTGCCAAGAGATATATTTATTTCTCTATTCCATTCATTTTTTGCTATGTAAACCCACAAATAGCATTTGCTTCATTTAATAGATAGTTTTGGTTATCACTCACTTGAATAAAGATTTTGACTGACAAACAAAATGTAAAATAATATACTATCGTTATTGTTAACACTTTTAAAAGAAAAAGTTTAAAAACATTAAGTAATTAGATAAAAAGGTGTGTTATAATTTTAATTATAATAATTAGCAAGCCGAAATTAAATTGATAAATGTATAACTAACAGTTCATGTAATACCATTGTCTATCATTATTACGAGTGTAAATTCAAATAAAGTAATCAAAATAAAAAAATAAAACATGATTTTCTATTTTGCAAAATGAAATTAAAGTTCACGAGGAGTGAAAAATTCTTTACACAATGATTTTGGTAACCACTAATAAGTCTAAGTTAAATAAAATTGCGTTCAACAGTTTGAGTTATCACTTTCAACAGCTCTTCAATTATCTTTTTTTAGAAAATAACGTTAATATCAAAAACTAAATCTTCGGAGAAGAGCAATTCGCCAAAAGCCATTGCCCCAAGACCAAAAAGGAAAATATCAACAAACATTTTCTCGACCGAGCTCATCCCCTCACCCCTAACTATGGTCAAAGAAGTAACAATGAAACTTTGTTTCACTGATTGAACTATCTGTAGAACAAAAAGAAAGAAAAATAAGTTTACGATGGGCCAACTTTACTAGGTAAAGAGGAATTGAGAGAAGACCAGGGTGAAATGAAGACAAGAAAAAAGAAGGTAAAATCATTATTGGTCTGCTGAGATCGCCAGCTTTGTTTATCACGAATAGAAAACTGTAACCGTTCGATGTCCAGTGTACGTGGTATAATAGTTTAGTGTATAAATTTTGACTTTCTGCATCGGTGTCAAAGTTAACAAGTATCAGTAAAGAAAGGAATATATATCGACTCCGTGAAGTAATAACCCGCGTCAATTTCAAAGAGCGGCACTAAAATATTTGGCTGATGTCTTCCCATATATCTTCGAGTTCGGTTCATAAACTTTCAGGCGGCCAAAATGAACACGTGGCCATCAATTGTCTTTGAATGGTTTTCAGTGTTAGATTGCTTGAGTCCGATGGCGATGAGGGTGATTTATTTTATTTAATGGGGAAGGGGAGTTCGCATGACGAATAGACTGGATGATTTAACATTTTGAAATAGAATTTGTTTGTGTAATAAAGTAAAGAAAACAATATTGAAGGCAATAAAGACTCCTTACAGTTTACAACGTGCAATTTCAATTTCAAGTATTGTGGGAAATTTTTGCAAATTAAGATTGATGGGAATACGTTTATTTGCTATTTTTTCTATAGGGTGATTGAATATAAATATTTTTCCCATATAGTACTTAATGAAATCGGTTTGCATCATAAATTTTTGAAGAAACCATTTACGCAAAGCGTAATAAAACATCTCTACACTAACTTTTATTTTTTGTGTTTCAAATAAATATCGTAAAATTCTTTAAGGAGAAGAATGGTAATATGAATACAGTAAGACTTGGTTGAAATTTCGCAAAATGGCACTCTATAATTGTTAGTTTTAATTATTCTATCATTTAGATTCCTGTTTTCCAAAAATATTAATTGAAAATAAATTATGTACAAATTTAATGTAAATAATAAATCTAAAAAAGAAATTAATATGCATTTTGCAATCTCAATTTAGTGATTTGGGATTTGTATATATATATATATATATATATAGAAATCACAATCAACAGATAACAATATAAACAGATTTGTAATAATATAAATATAATAATATATATATATATATAATCTATAATTCAATGTATAATGTACTCAATAAAGGGACCAAAAATAATTTACGTAAAAATTTCCTGATGTAATATTTCTACCATGTGTGAATCTCATTCGAGAAAATTCGTGGCTAAAAACTTTGGCTATATTTAATAAAGAGTATTTTTCAACAAATGTTAATAATTTCTTTTCAATTCATTTTCATTATCAAATTGAAAATGTTATAGTTAAAATTCGGCTTTTTATTAGCTATAAGCTATGAATAATCCAGTTTAATATATAATTACCTTGCTCAAATCCATTTTCGGGCCAATCCACGGTAATAGACAAATCAAATGCGGTTCTGTAATTCAGTAAGAATGTGCAATAAAATATATCCCACTATACTCTATTTAGATGGATATTATTTTCACGTTAAAATCATTGCGTTTTTATATGTTACTTTATAGTTTTTCTTACTGGGTATATAAAACAGATTTATTTTATAAGAAAACTGAAACATAGGGAAGACCTGGCTGATGGCAATTTTTAAAAAGAAAAAAAAAATAAGTGTTTCTAAAAATATTAATCAAGCAAATAACATTTCTCAGAGTAATGTTTTTCCTTAAAGAAAACCGAATCTTTATAAAATCTACTTTATATTCAACAAATCAAAACGTTTACAAATTCCACCAATGCAACAGATATTATTTAAGAAAATATATATATGATAAATAATGCTAGCTATGCGCATGAAAGAAACGTGCTGACTTGAATTGTAGAAAACTAAATAAAATCGAGTAACCATATTGATACGTTTATAAATTATAAAGATATATGTATGCATATAAATATAAAATCGCAAGTGGCACCAATTTTATCGATTTCCGACAGGCCGCTGTATAAGATGTCAAAGAACAATAAGAGAACAGAAAGTAGCTGCCTTAGCTTTTTTTTTTTTTATTATTATTTTTTCGTTGCGAGTCCTACGGGTTTTAGTTTTCGTCGTGTTTTTATTTTCCTTGAATGGGCCGTCGTTGGAAACTGTTCACATATTTATCGCTGGAAAAGGCCGCTACTTTCTTCTCCATAAAACACATCTTATTCTCCATCTCTTACAACCAGTTCAGTTTTCTTCTTTTTGTTTTTATTTTTTGTAATAAAGGAGTCCTATTTGAGGCTACAAAACTCTCTTTAAGTTACAATTCTAGAAAGATTGTTTTCTTTGAGATGTCCTGCTCTTTGTTTTACTTCTATCCTTTGATATGAACTCTATTTCTTGAGCAAAAATCTTATTTATAACATCACTTCATCCATGTCCCAATGATTCCTTATATAAATAAAACATTTATATTTTCCATTCAATTTTGACATTATGCATTTTTTTGATGTATTCTTTTTTCCTTAAATTGTAATATTTATTTATTTTGTCAAAGTAAGTGATGCTACTTCATTTCGATGTTTATTCCTTTATATAAATATAGAAATATACTTGTTAAAACATAATTATATTGTTAAAGTGCCTAAAATGAGCATAGTATCTCAAATTTATAAACAACTTTATGTGTCATAAGCTTCTTGAAGTAATCTGTAGCTTATTAATTGACAAATACTTGTAATTGAATGGAAATATGTTTGTTAAAATATAATTATATTGATAAAAGTTTTAAAATTGAGCATAATATCTCATATTTATAAGCAACTTTCGTTGTTATTTGTATCTTAAGGTGATGTGTAGCTTTTTAATTGACTATGACTGTTCAATTTACTGTCAATCTATTACATTTGTAATTATTTGAAAGTCGATAAAAATAACAAGGACTAAATTACATTCATCATAATTTTAGGCAATAAATATTACTAGTTAAACATTGCAGTTTTATTCATTAAAACTAATATTTTTACGAAATATTTTACGTATAATTTAATCTCAAAAATACGAGAGAAAAATAATTCGAAATTAAATAAAACCATGTTTTTCTACGTTTCCATAAAAGCTTTCCCATGTTTCTATAACAGTTTCCTTGAATTTCGATGCATTTTCAAGATAAAAATAATTAGACTTTTGGCGCCTTTTATATTTAAATATTAGATCGCCGAAAAAACGTTTCGGTTTTAATACTATTGTAAACAAGTAAATAAGAAATATAAAACTGAAATGTATTTTACTCTTATCCATACTGCAGATTAAAATATACGATTTAATTCTATAAAGGTTCTTAAATCTGTTCGAGAAAGTAGATCTTTTTATTAATATATATTTTAAAAATATTTAAGCTCCCTTTAAATCACGAATCATAATTCTGAACGACGTTTTTAAGAACTAAATATAAATATATGGTTATTTTGTGTTATTATTCACGTAAGAAATCAAAGGCATATACAAACACATACGTAATTAACACTCTTTCCTTCACTGTTAAACCTTTAAGATAAGCTCCTCTTTAAGCCTTACGCAGAATTTTTCTTAGATATATATTTCATTCTTTTTTTATTAATTCATGTTATTAATTTGTGTAGTGTAAAAGTAAGTGAAAAATATTTTAATTAACATTATAATCAACATTATAATTAGTGCATCAGAAAAAATATGTAAACAAGTGACACCGGTGTCCCATCTGCGTCTAAAGGTTAAGATGCGTTTTAGAATAATCAAGAACAAGGGAAAGCATAGACAGGTTATCTGAAAAGGATCCATCAAATAATGAGGCAATATTTTGACACACACCCTAGCCCAAGAACCTCTGCCTATGGTGTAGCTAACGTAATCAACCCTTTTAATTCCTTTAATATATAGTTTTTTTTCTCGGAACATTAACAAGCCCTACATTTGATAATTTGTAGTTGTTCCCTATTTCTTTAGAAAAATCATATCACTTGTCGCTTTGAAAATTGGCTGCTGTCGGCAGTCCCATTTTCGAATGTTTGTAACCAATACCTTTCAAGCAATTTCATCTGAATCTTCAACAGATCTAAATCGCACATTTTGTTTACATCGAAAAATAAAGCAAAATCAAAAAGCGCTTTGTGGAATCTTTCGTTGTCCATTTCCTAAGGGAAGATCAAATAAAAAAATTTTTTCTCTTGAGAATAAAAATAGCATTTTGGGACTGCAAGGAGAAACTGAAGCTAGAAATCTTGCCCATAAAGAAACTCATTTACTATTCACGAAAATATAAAACGTTCATTTTTAAGTTTGGAATGGCTTTGTTTATTATTGACAACTATAAATATTGAAGAAATTCGTTTATTTTATAAACACCATTTTTTTATCTTGCTATGTTCATATTAATATTCAGATTGTTATTCACATTATTATTTTTAATTGCTGCTCTGTTTTACTGTATTATTTTAAACTTAAAACTATCATTGAAGATTTTAGTTTGGTTTTATGACAACAAATGTAATAATAAAAGAAATATTATTTTTTCATATAAATGATAAATTTCTTAAATCTTCAATTATATTCAAATTCTTCATATAGTTTAAAAAAGTTTAAAAAGGTTATTATCTTTGTATAAATATTTAGTTATAAAACTTAAAAGCTTGTATGTTTAAAATATTTACGATATTATTTATCAATATTTAAAACTCGTTGCTTTCAGTTCATTTCATACAATATTCATATTTCAGTTTCATATAAAAAGACAATATAATTTAAAAGAATACGACAAAGCCTAAATATACATGAAAGTTTCTTTGAAATGCTTTCCAAACTATATATTTCAAGCACTCTTATTATAAAAGAAAATAGGTTCTGCACATTAGGGACTGATATTTAATTATTTTAAATTTACTTTAAAAAATTTGAAAATTTTAAGCTATTTTTTGCTGTAGCTGAGAGAGAAATTAAAAGTTTGAAAATTAAATAACCTAAGAATTATTCAAAAAGCAGAGAACAAATAATAGATAAATAGAATAATATTTAAGCGTTAGAACATAAATTAACATTAAGAAAAGTTAAATGTTTTCCACTAATAGTAACAATGTTAAACATACATTCTTTACATTATTTGATAAATTCTTCGCTACTTTTTAGTTAAATAAAAATTGAGTTCTTGTGTTATTCTGAACTTTCTTTTTGACCTTCATATTTTGTTTATTATTTTTTGTAAAGTTATTTATCCATTATTACAATTTCCAAATATTATCAGCTCTAAAACTATTATCTTTAAGACCCTAAGCAATGCACTTAATTAAATTAAAATTTTAGTTTTATAATCTTTCCTACTCAATGTTGAACTTTGCAAATGCATTGAATGGCAAAACTACTGTCTTGTGAAACTTCATGAAAACATGAGTTTTAAATTTAATTAATATGCATATCATTCCATTTTACTCTAACTGATATCCCACATGTTCTAATTAATTTTCAAACTGCATAAACAAACTTTAATGCATTCATTTAATATTCATTAAAATTTGCGGCATCGAATTATGATCTTATATTTTCCACATACTGATGTATAATTTCAAAACTTTTTTAATTGCAAACATTAAAACAAAACATTAAACTAATTTTAAACCTATTAAAAATTTGGCTGCCTGACTAATGGCAGAAATCTTTATCACTTTTCTGGTTGTTGCATAAACTATAATTCTTTCAAATTCTTGTGGAAAAGGTATCCTCCTTTCTAAACAGCTGAGATGCTTTTATCTAGGTGGAAACAAATGGATAGATTGTATTACACCTCGCAATCAACCTTCTTCATATCGAATTACACACATGGCTGAACAAACCTTCTTGTGGTAAGCTTCTTCTGTGCTTTTCCAATTTCCACGGCTGGGAAGACTCGAGTCCTTCCAGTTGGGCTTTATTATAGATCCCATCCAATATCCCATTTTCAAGATCCCCCGGTTTTTCGCTTGAGCTCTGATCTTTTAACCATCAATCATGAAAGATCCTGCTTTCCACTGGAACTATTGTGCATATATGCAATCGAGTCAACCAAGCCGTGAGCTAACTTCAAACAAAGAATAACTGAGAGAAATGATATAGTTAAAGTTATAGCTGTAATAACGAGAATTAACTTATTAAAGTTATTTGCAAGGAATCTTTTTCGTCGAATAATAGATTTTTCGTTTTTGAATATTTACTCGTCAATCGTTTTTGAATTATTATATGTGTTAATTACAACTTAATTTAACACTTCAACTGCTGAATAGCATATCTTCATTCAATGGCATCGAAAAAAAAACTAATATTTACTGCGTAGAACAACTAGATAACTAGGTTGGTTCAACTTTAATCTGAATGCAGGGATAAACATATATATATATATATATATATATATATATATATACTCTATGGAATGAAAGTTCTATAGTTCTGTGATTTTAAGATCTTTATAAGTATATCTGCTACACTCTAAACAATTCCAGATCAAATTCTGGTATAAAGTAACGGAACTCAGGGCGCAGGTACTTTTCATCATACAATCTATTTTCACCGTTACGATATAGCTGATATATCGTACTTTTACAGTAATAGCTCACGTAAAATAACAGATCACTGTCATTTGAAGTGTGGACAGACGCTTTTATGCAGTGTGGACAAATTTCCTTTATATTCAAATTCCTTCATATTTATATTTCCTTTTATATATTGTTAAAAATGCTAATTAATGATATTGGCTTGCATCTTCAGCTATGATTTGTTTAACTTGAAAACTTAAGTTAAGCTTAGTTTTGTTTCAACAAAACTTAAAAAAAGTAATAATATTCAAAAAATGGATAGACTTTAAGTCCTAAATGTTTTACGATGAGAAATTTCTTAGGGTATAATCGTAAGTTCTATAAATAATTTTTCAATTATTTAGAAGATTTTAAACCAAACGTAACACAAGCAAAATAAACGTCATATTTTCAAAAATATATAAATTTTGAAGTAATAATTTACTTTTACAGCTTGACAGATTAACTAAGACTGCAGAAAATTTCTTTTGTTTGTCAATTTCACAAATTTTAAATAATATTTGCTTCTGTTTTAAATAAATCAATGATTAAAGTTAACCTGCATTTTAACAAAAAACTAAAAACATTTTCAACATTTATGAATCAGGTAACATTAAAAATTATTTTATATATTGTGTAAAATCGAATATATTGTGTAAAATCGAAATACCTAAAACGTTACCATTCATTTCACATGGGAGTCGTTTCATATTGCTGTACACAGAGTGTGTTACAGAGGAAATTACTGGAACACCACTATTTACTTTACACTTATTGTAACGTTATATTTCAATTTAAATTTTTTTTGAAGAAAGTTTTTGCTGTTTCCTAACATTTTAACTTTAAACCGAAAGAAAAGTTTAAGTTTTGATCTAAGATTTATTTTTGATTCCTGTGGGATTTCAAATACAAAGTCGAATATAAAAGCTATAGCAGAACGAGAAAGAACATTTCTTATTTTTTATAGATTACGGTAAAAATGTTTCACAAAGCGAAAGCTAAATCTACACGCGAAACTATTTTTTATAACGCCGTAAAAATCGTCCAAAATCCGAAGAATATAACAGCATCGTTTTAATGCGACGGAATCTGTGAACAATATTTCACTTTAACGCCAAATTCTTTTCTTCAAAATTTCGTTTTATTTCCTCCCTCGCTATTCCACGTTCTCTTTACTTTTCACTGTAAATGGCATCTGACTTTTATTCCTTGGCGACGGGTTTTTCTACTAAAACGATTTGGATTATGAGCAAATTTTCCAACTTTTGTTCATAAAATTCAGACAATATTTCACTGATATTTCAAATTATGTTTTAAGTAAAGTTTGAGATTTCCTTGAAATAATCCATGATTTCATAACTCGAATTGGCGAAAAATTAGCAACAGCTGCATTTTTTTTCAATTTGTTATGTGAATATATTTTGACATTTTTTTACTTTTAAGATAGTAAGTTTTAGAAAAATAAAAATAACCTGTTAATATAAATTAATATTTAAATTGTATTGTGAAAAATTAATTATTATTTTAATGAATAATATATATATATATATATATATATATATATATATATATATATATATATATACATATATATATATATATATATATATATATATATATATATATATATATATATATATAAAATATATATATATATATATATATAAAATATATATATATATATATTAACTACTTTAAAAAATCCGAGATAGCCTGATTGGCAGAACACTGGACTCACGTTCGTAAGAACGGGAATTCAAATCCAACCAGCCAAAGTGTAGTAAATGGGGACCAGTGAGCGTTAAATTTGTCAGGTCACAAAGTCCTTCCCATAACAATATGTTCCCATAACAAATTATATCTCTAGGGGTACTGAATTTGAGAATGATCATTCTCTGGTTCAAGTCAAAATTACGATCAGTGGATGAATAAATGAATATATGAATGGGTATGCCCTATAAACGGGTGTGACGTATGGTTGAGGCGGAAATCAAATTCATGACCAAACCGGAAAACAGGAGCAATCCCACCGTTTGCCTTAATGGCCTACGACAACAACAAGAACTACTACTTAAAATATTAAACATTTATTAAAAAAATACGAATTAATATAAGAACTAAAAAAAGGTAAATTCATAAAATAAACATTCAAGCATAAGAAAAAAAATTAAAACTTTGCATTAAAAAAAAATTCGCCCATCAAACATATATATATATATATATATATATATATATATATATATTTAAGCTTAATAAATAAATATAAAAAGGACAAAAAGAGAAAAAAGATGAAAATTAAGTAATACAATCAGTTTTAAAATAAGTAAGTTTAAATTAAGTAATACTATAATCATCAAACATAAACAAACATATAAAGAGAAATTATTAGATTTAGAGAAAAAGAAAACAAATGACACATAATCGGACATTAAAGTCATAACAGGCAGTAAAACAACATATTTTTCAAAATTTTTATGTACTTTCTTTTGTTATTAATCTACTAAAAAAATTTTTTATCAGCATAGCATATTTACAAAAGTGTATGCGTAAATTTGAAATTGTATAGCCGATAATAAGCTATTGAAAAAGCTTTTTTTTCTTATGCAAAGTTTTTACGAGTCAAAAATTAATGAACTTTAAATGATGGTAATGCAATAAAATATAAACTAAATTTGATTCATAATAATATTATTTTTAAGAAAAATAAACACTTTTTTGATACTTAGTGAAATTAGTAAATTAGAAGGGTATAAAAAACTCACATTCTGAATTTTCAAAATGTAGCAAAAATTCAGCTAAAACATTTTGCCTTTTTTCTAAATTTTGCTATTTGCTGTAAAATAATTATTATTAAAATCACTACAAAGCTGATTAAAATAATGAAGTTTATAAAAAAATTCTTATCACATAAATAAAAGTGTTCAGTGCATTTAAAGAAATAACCTGTTAAATTGTTTAGAAATACGTCATGATTATTGTAATAATGTAACATTTCTAATATTTTTTACAATGCCCTTTTTTATACATTTCTGTCATATAGAAATCTCTTTTGAAAATATTTGTCGCATTTTGAAATCTAATTTATAAAATAATATATAATAAATATATGAAGATGGTCTTACGTTTTGGTCTTACGTGACATTAAAATTTACAATAACAATAAAATATGATACACATAAGAGTCAGTAAAGTTTTTTTACTCAACAATATGAAGGAGGAAGAGTTAGTTTATGCGCCACAGTTATTCTTAAAATAAAATTAGTTTGAAAAGTAGACCTACTAATAGCATAGAGATAATAGTAAGACAAATTCGAATAAGGCTTAGCATAACAGAAACGAATTGAAATAATAAAATTGTTCCATACAGTTCGCAAATTAAAATATAACCCTTATTACACAATTATAAATATGCATACATTTTGCAAGGGCGTACTTCTGTTTCAGAAGATATATAGTAGCGTGAAAGACAATATTAAACTCACTTCAACTCATACCCAATTGTAAACAATATTTTGACGATGTCCAAAGCGCACCAATGTTGGTGTTTTTAAAAGCGTGAAGGAATGATTGAATGAATGAGTGAATGAATGAATGAAAGATTTGAATACTATAATATTATATTCAATGCAAATATATTTTGTGTTCGTATCTTTGAAACCGAGAAGAAAGAAAGAAGGTAACCTAAATGTCACTCGCCAATCAAGCTGAATTTTTAAAGATCGAAGTTTTGAGACTTAGAATTCAATATATGTTTATTTCGTAATTTAAATATAACGCTTAAATATGCGCCAGCAAAATAACAAGGCAAGTGTTACCTTTACTATAGTCTATTCTATCATAATTTCTAGACGAATTAAGTTAAAACTCATTTCAAACTCAGCGCAATTTACATAACTTCGTTGAATAGTTTTCAACTTTCATTTTTAGTTATAAAAATATATTTACACAATTCTTTTAAAATAACATACTTTCTTTTAAAAACAATAAAGCAATGTGACTTTTTCAGCAAACGGTTCTATTTGCATTCGAGTAATAGTTTTCTATAAGTTGCTCTAGTAGATAAAAAAAAAAAGTATAGTCCTATTTGAAGCAGATAATAACAATTTCTTTGATCTTTTTTTGAATTTTTTTGAAAGACATCTTTATCAATATCAAACTTAAGTTAACATTAGTAGTTATATAAAGAAATTGAATTTTTCAATTCAAGTATCAATTTAAGATTGCTGTAGGTTGCTAATGAAACAAAAATTAAAAAATGTGATTATAAATAAAAAATAATAAAGTTTTAGATTAACACATTCTAATAATACGTAAACTTTAAAATTAAAGTAAAGGTATGAAATATATAAACTCCTGAGATTTATATCCTTTCTTTTCAATTTTCTTCATTTTCTGATTCTCTTTTCAAAAAGCTCCGATGATTTCGAAGATGAAACTTTTCCATCTTCAGAACATTCCTTTTCGATGAAAGTCGTTCATCGAAGAAGTCATCACCATGAAAGAAGACACATTTATAAAAAGACATCTGATTTAAACTCTACTTTTATTTCGAATGGTAAGCTGTTAAGATTAATGACGGTCATCTTGAATTGACTTAAAAACTTAAATCTTTTGTGTAATTCACTCATCAGTGTGAATTACGGGCATCAAAGTCCATAATTATACACTCTAATGCATGTCACACATTTTCATGATACTTTTCTAGAAGTGGTAGCAATAAAATGTACTTTACTTTTTATATAAAATAAAATAATAATAAAAGAAAATAAATCTGGAGCATTTCTTGTTTCAAGACTTATCGAGAAGTGATTACGTTTAAAATAGTTCCCAAATGCTCAATTAGTTTTCAAAGCATTAAAGATGTATATTATAAACATACTTTTAAAGAAGTGCTTAGACATGACTAAGCTAAAACTTTTCTGAAAATATCAAAAGAAAGCGTTTATACTCACTTTTATTAACCTTTAATAGGTACCCATTGTATTATAATATATACTCCGGTCATTATGGCCCGCTGGTTAAAAGTTAAGAAAAACTTAAATTGCTACTTTTATTAAGCATCTCACTTCATTAAAAACTCTTATAAACATCTCCCATTTTGTTACTTAAACAAAAAGTGTATTTCAGGTACTTAAAAAAAATCGCCATTTAAAGTTAATATTCTCAACGTTGGTTAAAATTAATAAGTATCAAGTATTTAACTAGCTCTTTTTAAACAAATTTTTGCTAAAAAAAAAAAATTTTTTTTACAAAGGAACATATCAAAGTTTTTTTTTTCTTTTGAGAACGTTCGATACATAATTGTGCAACCAATAGAAATAAAATTAAATTTTATAAATATGCAAATAAAATAAAAATGAACACATTATGAATATTCTTAAATAAATTACATGTTTTCTAATACTAACAAGGCCTTTCTATAATTGCAAAATAGGCAAATAGTTTCTTCTTATTAATGGGAAACAAATATTATAAATTTTATTTAAGTCTAAAATCCTCAAAAATAGTCTGCATATATTTTTAATAAGAATATAAAAGCACTGAAATTGTTAGTTCTATTGTAATAACAAATTAAAATTTTTTTTTTTTTTTAAAAAAACAATACACTTTTATGCTAACACTCTGAATATTAAAATATATGAAATTTCTGGGGTGTATTTTTTTTTTATTTTTCTAAATTTTAAATGAGAAGTGTATGCAGGATTGAATAAGGATTCTAAATATGTATGTCATGGGTGATCATAACAGAACACCCTTAAGACTTTCAGAAAACTTGCTACACTTTTCAAAATGATATAAAAACTGAAAATTCTTTTTTTATCGAAAATTTTACTGGCTTCAGTTGTTTTCACCTTTTGCAATTTGGATATTTTTTTCAATTGAAAGGGAATTCGATTCGCATACATATCAAACAAAATATCGAGCGCAATGTTGACTACATAATCGAAAGATACTTTTTCTATTCTATCCCATTTATTCCGTTTCCCTTTTCATCTTAAAATAAACTATAAAAGAAAACAAATATTTCGAGTAATGTCCATTGAGTAGCGCCGAGTGAAAGAAAAAAATCCGAATTCAATATCAAATACCCCAAAATTAGTTTCTTAAGTTGGGCAAATTGAAAATGTAATTTGGAATTCAACTGTGAGTGTTGGGACTTATTTAAAGTGGTTCTTGAAAATTTTTGCAATGTATCTTAAAAGCTGAAAAGAAATCCAAATATTCTAAAAAAAAAATAACGAGATTTATTTCAAAAGTACTTCACGTTTTTTTTTTTTTTTTGTGAGATAAGTTTCAGTTTTTGTGACTGGATTTTCTTTATAGAGAAGAAAAGGAATAGAAAATACTGCATAATATTTCATGCGATTCTTTTACGATGTATTTGAAAGAATCATTTGATTTTTTTTTTAATCTTGATAAAGCAGTTTAGTTTAGAAGGGTAAATGACTAGCTTAAATATAACAGTTTCGTGTAACTCAAAAATCAATAAACTTCCAAAAGTAGTTTTCAGCAGTTTTATAGGTATACAACATAACTTTTTATTACATTTATTTCGTTTGTAAACTGCGCAGTTAAAGTATGAATATATAAGGTGTAAACACTGCGACTAAATGAGTTGTTTTTCTTGTTCTTAAAATCCTTTGAATTGTTCCTTTCATTTAATCAAATGGGTTGCTAGACTGATTTTGATTATCGCTCGTTGCAATTCTTGAAGAATAGTCTTTACAGTATAGTGAACATTTCGAACGTTATGGTGAGCTTGAGTAAGCTTAAAAATAAAAATGTTTTGCTTTTCGAATGAAAATAAAAGAAACGTAAATGTGAAAGCACACTTATATAAACTAAATTTTAAGCGCAGATTTTTATTTAACAAACGGAAATTATTGTTAGACGCTTACAGTTTATTTTTTAAATGTTAACTATGAAATTCACTGTGATTTAGTTCCTTGTTAAATTAATTTGAAATTTAAGAAATAAACCAAATCAGAATTGTTTTCTCTTTGAGTGAAATGTCCCGTTCTCTTAAGATAAAATTTTATTTTTAATGCAACTTAATTCACATGCTCTGATACCTTTTTTAACACTTAACTTTAAAGACTAATACGCTTTTAAAAACTTAAAGTCAAAGACTGTTTCGTTTTTAAAGATTTAACGTTGAAGGCAGATATTCTTTTAAGGACATACCGTTAAAGAATGATACTTTAACTTAAAAAACTTAAATTGAATTTTAAATAACATAATAATATTTTAAAAGGAAAAAATAATAAAAACCTAAGAAAAGCGAACGTCAAGTTTAATAATGGTAAATGATTTGAACCGCTACAATTTACAATGTTAACAAAACGGATAAAATGATTAGAAAACATTCAATGAGCAAACACGAATAAAAAATTAAAATATTTCATTAATATTATTGGCATTAATTTTATTGAAACTTAAGGTTGGCAGTTGAGGAATAATACGTGGGGTGGAAAGAAACTTTTTAATCGAAACTTTTTTGATTAAAACTTCACTTTTTAATAGATACTTAATTTTTTCTTTCTTTTCGTGGTACAACTAGCACACCATGAAAGATTATGTTTTTTTTTTCTTCTTACACAATGGTTCAAAATCGCATAAGCACACAAAAAAGAACAATGAAAAAAATATTTGTTACATTTTGAAACGTTTAAAAAATTTCACAGTTTTCTTTGTTTATTAAATATTGAAATACACGCTATTTCGCAACGAAACTTCTTCTTATATTGATCTAAACAATCAAAGTTTCAAATTAATAACGAAATAATAAATAACAAAATTAATAACAAAATATTGATATCATCACTCAGTACTTTACACATCAGACTACTTTTAAATTTTTTTACTCATTTTCAACAGGCACTAAAAAAACTTTAAATTCACTAAAGTTTAAGTATTTTTAAAATTAATTATTAAGAAGAACAAACTAATAAAGTCAAATTCGATTTAAAGTAATACCGATTTTTTTAGGTAAATTACATCTGAGTAAGTTATTAATATCATGAGTAATTTCATTTAGACCTACTGATAAAACTCGTTTTTACATTTGAGGTGAAATTGCTAGTCTTGACGTGCAAAGTCAAGCACGAACCGTGCCGATTTCTAAGCGATGGGGTTCGTTAAACAGAAAACCCCATAGTTCACCCAGTTTTCACACTTAAATTACTTTTTTTTATCTCCCCCTTAAACGGGACTTCGAAAAAGAAAGATTGGAAGAAAATCTAACGCAATTGTGGGCTGTATACAAATTCTATTATTCCCTATTTCAAATATAAATGTTTTTTTTCTTCAAAAATGAAGCAAATGAAGAAAATAGGTTCTTTTTTATAAAAACCCATATTTTTATTTTGTTAGAATGAACAAAGCGTTACTTGTTTAAGGAAATAAGATTAAATGCTTAGATTACAGATTTTTTTCTTTAAAAATAAATAATGAGATGTTTTCTCTTATTTTTTATGTGAAGAAATTACTAATTTGAAAAAACAAGAATGTCATGTAATGTTTTTATGAAATTTAAAGCTAAAATAAATAATCAAGATGAGCATTTTATTACTATGATAACTCAATAAACACAATGGGTAATATTTAAAAAGTATAAAGTAATAATAACCAATATGCTTAAACCTTTTTGTAGCAGTGAGTTCTTGAATTCTTTATAATTTAATGCTATTTATATTTTTCTGTATGAATGTTTATGAAAGATTTGTACATTAATTTGAAACATTTACTTTAAAAAAAATTCATTATAAGAAGAAAAAAATACAAAGAAATTGAAATTTCATTACAAATATATAAATTTAGCTATAAATAAATTTGTGCTGTAAAAATACACTAGTACTTATAATTCATTGTCTAAATCATACGTATTACATTGCGTTATCTATATTCACTGTGGAATAAAACAAGTACAAAATAATAATACGTAAATCTTATCGAATAATGTTACCAAATAGTAATGAAACTGTGCACATTATTATTTGGTGGTTATTCTTTGTATACTTTGTGTATAATATGGGAAGTAAAATAATTTATAATTATTTTCTGAAAATTACTAATGTTTCCCATGAGTATTAAAATCAGAAACAAAGAATTATCAGCCATCTTTATGACTTTACAAACAAGCAATTTTAAAACTCAAGAAAAAAGTTCTAAATTACCTGTACCTATATCTATCAAAAATTATTTTGCTTTCACCCTCATTAATACAAAAGCAAACTTAATTCTATGTGAGTAAGC
Source organism: Parasteatoda lunata (assembly GCA_949128135.1). NCBI lineage: Eukaryota > Metazoa > Arthropoda > Arachnida > Araneae > Theridiidae > Parasteatoda > Parasteatoda lunata. Next base: position 44,448,072 of record OX421980.1, read on the forward strand.
GAAATTTAGCAAGACATGGAATGAGTGAAACAGACTCAAATTCAATACTTTTTCTTCAACAAAATAAGTATTCTTCTTTATAATAATATTGATAAATTTATAAAAGTACATGGAATTCAGTTTTGTATATGACCCCCAGGAGAGAAATTTTTCAGCGATGCGGAAGAACTTTTTGGGAGAAGTGCGTGCTGGAGATAGATGGTGCAAGCAAAGAATACCAGCTGTCGCCTTCGATTGAAGAATCATTGTTCGGGTCAAAGATCTCAAAATGGCCACATTCAACCTCTCTTTTAGACTCTTAAAGTTAATGTATTAATATAATATTGGAAATGTTTCTTTTTGTGTCAATAATTGAAAAGCAGTTGTTTTCAAATAAAGTTTCAATACTATTTTAACCACGCACTGAACACAATGAAGCTAATCCTTTTAAGTCCTTCGTTCATGATTTTGTTCATCATCTTTTGACTGCATCCAACCTTTCTTTTGATCTCTTTAGCGTATTTGAAACTATCTATTTAGTGTCTCATTAGTTAAATATATTTTATTGAAACAAAATCATATAGTTTTAATCAATAATTAATAGTTTCAATGCTTGGTGGAAGTAATATAGTCTAATAAATATATATATATGTCTCCCGATACAATTAAAACTTAAAATATTAATTTAATTTAATAATTCTTTCTGCTCCAAATTTCTATTTATGAAATTGCTTATTTTCCATGACTTATTAAGCGATTAACTATAAACTGCTTGTAAAAATATATGACAATCTTTTAAATTCAAAATGCTTCTCGAGTAAAACTTTTAATAAAAATTGTTATTGAATGATAGATTGCATCAAGCTAAATGTTCAAATTTTTTCATCGAAATCTTATCTGTTTTTAATACAATTATTATAAAGCTAAATAATGTTACTCAATTTTGAATATTATATGTCTGTTCTAATATATTTATTCATTCTCAGACACATTATGATTTAAAATATAAGTAATTTAAATTATTAAATGCGTTAAAGTTATCTCTAAATAAGTATTATGCCTTTGAAAGGAAGCATATAAATAACAATTAAATTTGTACTTTCATATTTTCAGAATTTATAATTGTCACAAGACTAATTGAAAATGTGAAGATTAAAATCTTACTTTTATCGTCACCCAAGTAAAGCAATTTTAAATTTTTTACTGTATTTCCTCTAGTTATATCGTTCATAAAACTTTACTGAACTATGATCATGAAATATTAATTAAGCTTTAATCACAAAACCAATAAAAGTTAGGAAGGAAAGCGGCGAAAAAAAGTTGAATTACAGATCATCATCGATTTTCGTGTCTACAGGCGCTTTTAGATGCTTTGAGATGAGAATTTGAAATTTAAATTGCATGCAGGACTTTTATTATAAACGCGATAACTGCCATAAAATAAAAGCAGCAAGCAATGTTGGATCTGAGAAAAATCTAGCATCATATTTGTTCTGAATGGATATTTGTCAGCGAATGGAGAGATATTTAAAATTATTGATAAAAAAAAACATTTCTAAAACAATGTAGCAGTAATTATATTGTATATAAACGCTCAAAACCTGTATTAATTAAATAAAACCAGATAATGATAATTTTTAAAAACTAATAAAGTTAATTAAACACATGATTCGTGCAAATAAACACATGCATATAAGTAATTCATCTAAATCTATTCATTGGTTCAAAGTTTTTTAATTAAGTTGACACAGTAATGTTAGCCGCTTGGAAAAAAAATATTGAAACGAAGAGCCTATTATCATAAAAATTCTAAAAAATTTTTTACAAAAAAAAAACGGGTTAAATAACATTAGAAAGCTTGTTGTTTAGCTTCATTTTGTCTATATTGAGAAAATAAATATGGTCAAAACTGCCATTTTATGGTAAAATTTACCCTATTTTTGGATCTATGGGACCATTAAAAAGCTTGGTAATCTTTACAGAAATACTTTGGTAATGATTTTAGAAAAATGTATGAAAATGTATTAAATCAGTTTTGTATTTATTACAAAATGAACTGGATTTTTACTAAATGTATTAAAAACTTGAATTTTGAAAACCAGAATTTCCAGTAAACCTTTACCATATGAACTGAAGAAATACCAAATGAATGATTTGAATAGCATATATTTTGGTTTTATTGGTCAGAATAATGTTTGTTTGTTTTTTACAATAAATATCAATACCATAATGTACGCTAATTTTTCCAGAAATTTTCTTCTCTTTGTAACATTTTTTTTTCCAGTATATTTTTTTTCTTTTAAATGAACTTAGAAGATCCAACTAGCGTTTGCGACGCTCAAACGAGACCTTTCATCTGATGTTTTTCCAGCTAAAAGCGAATTTTCAACTTAATAATTTGATGAGAAAAAATATGCAACGAGGACACATTTTTATATAAACTGGTCTAAATGTAAAACGCTCGATTGGTTACAATAAACATCCATAAGTTTATTATTTCTACAAATGCAGCTATCAAGATTATTCCTTAAAATTTCTCTTCTTTTTTTTTTCTTTTTTTTTTTCTTTTTTTTTTTTTTCTAACACATAAAAAAAAAATTAAACTCCATCAAATGAAATTTATGACGTTCCTTTAAAAACGATAAAACTATTACATATTAAAAATTTCTCTCTGGAATAGTTTAGAAAGCATAATAATTGTTCAAACGTGAAAAGTAACACGCATTTTATAAAAGGTAATTTGAAGTTTATACGGCAGTTAACTTTAATGTAACTTAATGTAAGCATTTTCTGGTACGTTGTTTCAAAACTAGAACAGAAAGTAAGGAGTGTTCATTTAAACTAATAGCTTTTAAAAAAATCATGTATTTTAATGTGGGTTATGTTATGTTTCATTATAGTGCGATGTTTGAGCATTTAAAAACAATCGGGTATTTTTGAAACCCCTTGTATTTTGAGTATAATAGAAGCAGGTATGGATAGTAGGTATGCCTTAAAGATATTTCTGATTGTTCCAAAAAAGATAATAATTATCTAAAATAATTATTTTAAGGCAATTAGAGTATGTGTTTCCTCTTTTAGAAAATATTCTTTACGATTTCTAAAGTGCAATTTACGTGGAGAAAAAAAATTATGGTAAAATTACCATACTGTATGGTAATAATATTTCTGATACAAAAACAGCATAATTCAGTAGTAAATGAAAAAGAAAAATATACACGATTTAAACGGTATATATGGTATTATTTGGTAAATTTCGCTAAATTCGGTAATTTACCTTGATACCCTTTAGCAGGGCATAAAAATCATTTATTGGGTTGAATTTGCTTTTCAGTTTTGTATTTTTTACTAAACGAGTGGAAAAAAGAAATAAAATTTTGAAAACCAAACGTATGGTCAACCATTAGTATGTGAGAGGAAAATTACCAAATGAATGGTTTAAATACTGTATATTTTAGTTTTATTAATCAGAATTATGGTTATAGGTTAGCAAAGTCATTACAATACAGTACGGTACTCTTACCAAAAATTTTTTCTCCATACATATTAAAAAGTCATACTTTATTGTTAATTTTACCATCCTTACCAAAGCCCTTCGGTAAAAATTACCGAGTTTTTTGGTGTCTCCCTAAAGCCAGATACCAAGGTAAATTTTTTCATATTCCGGTGGTCTTAACCCGCTTTTTAACCTAACTTTTCTTCCCAGAATAGAAATCAGCATATTTAGTTAAATTTTTATTTAAAAAAAAGACGCTCTTGATGCTTATTATTACAAATTTGTGAAAATCAATAACATTGGAATAATTATTTATAAAATTCTCTGTGTGGATGAGTTTTAAAATTATGTAACTCATTAATATTTAGAATTGTTCTAACGGTTTGAACTAGGCGTGACTAAGCGATCAATAATTTTGAATTTCAAATTTGAAACTAGGTAAAATTAGAGAAATGTAGAAATACATAATTTTAGAGATAATTTTATGTTCAATAATTATTGTAGATAAATAAATTAAATATGCTGAGTATAATGTATAAATATATAAATGCTATCATATAAATTTTATGTAATGTATGTATAAAACTGAGTACAATACATGATCGCTTAAAAAATTTAAAAGAATTTCCTTAGGTTTTTCTAAATAAAGTAGTAAATATTTCTATTGATTTAATTATTTAAATTCAATTTCATTTCATTATAACAACACGAAAAATAAGTACGTTCGTTATAATTGCATTTTCATGCATGATAATTTTTTTTTCAGATTTAAACTGCATCCAAAAAATTAAATTTATTCCATGATTTTTTAATTCATATAAAATTACCAAATCAATAATGCGTCATTTGCAAGAATAAAAATTCTTTTTCATTATGCGGAATATTTGTGGGTTCGGAGTGAAAGAATTATTCAAACCAGAAATTATTTTTATTCTTTCAAAGCCATCTTTTGCAAAGGTATAAAAACACAATAGCAAAGGCTACCTCTTTATACACGTTATCAAATTACGTCAAAACATTTTTGTTCAACAGTGTTCTACAAACAGCAAAAAAAAAAAAAATCTCGTCAGTCCAACTGAAAATACTGTTTTCATTAAGAGATGAAAACCTTAATCAAAATCAGTGTAAGGTTAATTAAAGTATATCGATCGAGGCTTATGCCTCATGCAAGAAAAAAAAAATCTAATTAGTTCTTTGTCGATTAATCTTTCTTCTATAGATGACTTTTTACAGCCACTTTAAGAAAGCAATTTAACTATATTTTTATGAAGTTCTCTTAATCAATTTAAAATTTGTTGAATTAAAACCTCAAACAGTTGTTTTTATTTATAAAACAATCATTTGGTCAAATCATGTTTAGATTTTGAAAGAGGAGTTTTTTATTTATTTATTTTATTTATTTATTTGTTTATTTATTTAAAATGCTTCTCTATTTGGTATTTAAAAAAAACAGCACTTGGAACGAGTTAATAGCACTTGGAATTATAATCATCAGTGTTTAATTATTTAAATTATTTCAGCCAAAGAAGCGCTAGAAAATACATTTTTTGTCTTTTTCCCTATTAAACTAATACCGTTTACTCTATAAAAGATTTTGTACAAGTGAGAAACAAAAAAAGTGCTGAACAAAATAATACTATAAATATTTGATATTTTTTCTTCGAATTTGTCTTGTTGTTTAGTACTGTAAAAGGATACGTAAGTTGTATTTCCATTGAAACTGTCTTTTTAAATTCTTTTTAAATTCATTTTAAAAAACATGCATCTAAAGTCTTACATATGCTATTTTATATTATATATATTCTAATGCTTTTAATACCACGCACAAAAATTCCTAACTCTTTCTTTTTTAAATATCTCTCTGTTTTCTCCATATCTGCATGTTCCTTAAACTGCTGCCAAACCTACACATTAAAAAATTCTAGATTATTTTACGGTATAAAGTACAAGCACTTTGGGGGCACTCATCCGTAAAATTCATTTTACCGTAAAATCTATGTTTATACCGTACTTTTTTATTCTGTAATTTTTACAGGAATATTTATTTAATTACAGTGATGCAGTGCTTTTATGGTTATTATTACTGTAAAATTACAGTATATCAGATTTTTTTTTCCGTAAGTTGTTCCAATAAAAATGGATTTTACGGTAAAATATACTGGCATACCCTGAGTAGTGCTACTTTTTACCGTAATCTGATTCGGAGTTTTTTGCGTTGTAGTCATGAAAATTGTCATTTTCCAGCATGTTCATTTTTGTCTCTTAAGCTTAACTCATAAAACCAAATAAGAACTATTATTGAATTTTTATGACTCTTTGTGAAAGTAAAGATCATTTGTTGTTTGGAATTAACAAACGATAATCCTCTTAGACTATGATTGATATATATATATATATATATATATATATATATATATACTTTTGTATAAAGAGGGAGGAGAGAGAGATGGTTAAGATTATTTTTAATCAGTGTTATTGTAGAGGAAAAATTTATGGTTCACTTTCACCTATTAAAGAACATTAGTTTTATAAAATCAAAGATTTATCTCCCCTTCTCCCTTCCATTATCGAATGCATTTAAAAATCAGCATTACTATGGAAACCATAAATTACTTTGAAGTTATTAAAATGCGTTGTACTTGCATATTGGCTTTATTGTAAGGCCTTATCCCCTCGCAATCAGAGTATATCATGAAAGTACATTCATTTACTAATAAGAGAAAGCGGTGCTTGTTGAGTCGCAGTAAGAATGAAGGCAGCTTATCGGCTTCTGATTTATAGTCAAGGGATAGGAAGCCCATTATCCAGCCGTGGGCCGGGCTCTTTGCCGGAACAGCTCGATAAAGAGAAGGAAAGGCTGTAATAAAAGGCTTCCGCTTATTACTTTCTTACACTCACCGGTGAGAACAATCTATTCTTGCCCAACCGCAGTGTAACTGTCAGCCTTCTCTCTTATAGTGCATGGCCATCACCAAACGGCAGTTAAACTATCGCCAAGTTTCTGCCTCAGGACTTCGTTCCATTGTCTTAAACTAGAATTTTGTTAGAGTAATGGAAATGCTAGACTCAAAACTGGCAATATTAAAAGATGCGACCTAAACTATAAGATTTGCATACTGAGATTCCGTCTCTCCAACCAAGAGGAAATTAATTAGTATTAGTCTTCCCGAGAGAGCTTTTATGATTTTTATGGAATGCAAACCTTTAATCTTTCCTTCATTTTCGTCGAGATCCTACTTTCCCAAACTACATAAAAGTTATTAGTACTGTATTCTTCGTATGAACCTGAATATATTACATATAATTTCCGTATAATCAGATGAATCTGAATCAAATTTGTTTTTGATAGAGTCTATATTTGTATCTTTTAGCAGTAAAATATTATTATAATTATTACAGTTTTGAATTAAAATATATGTATTTTTGCTTTTCCTTTTATATATTTATCTCTGAATTCAAAATATATAATTAGTCCTTTAAAAGTAGACTGGTAGAGTGAAAATAATTTTTTTTTTTTTCTGAAATAAAGTACCTGAGAAATGGATGACATCGGACAGTTTGATTTCTCATTTTTTAAAACATATTAAATGGGATTTAAAATTTGCAATTTTTCATGATTAATTCTAAATAATTTACTGATATAACGAGATTAAACAATAACATTTCTACACTTTATGCATTGTTAGTTCACCTCAGACTTAACATAAATTTATAAATCTGCTTTTTGTTTCTTAAAAAAAAAACTTATTTAAATTTTGTATTTAAAATTTGAAAGATATGAAATCTAATAACGAAAGTTGTTAGAAAATTTTTTTAACTTAAACCACATTTCCGATATTTTATTTATTTATAATATGTTAAAAATTTTAGCAAAGGTGTTTTCTTGTGCAAAAAAAATTCTTTTTAATGTAGAGCTTTTCTTTTCTTATTTTAGTTTTAACTCTCAACTTTAAATTCAAATAATTTTAGGAAATAATGTTTAATCTGTAAAAGAAGCTATTTTAATTCTGTTCAGTGTCCATTAATTTACTCTCCCATATTTAAAGGACTAAATTCTTGTTTAAAAAAATAAAAAAATAAAAATAATAAAAGAAGAAGAAATTATATTCGACATAAACTTTGAAAAATTTTTTTAATAAGTTTAGAATATTAAAATGAAACCTAAATTCTCACATATCAGTTATTTTTTTGTTAAGAGTCAAAACTATTTATGCATTTCAGATATGGTTTCTTCAATGAAATGCAGAGTTAAATTTATTTCATTATTCTTGCATGTGATACATCATCTCATAAGTAATTTTAATAGATAGAGGTTAGCGCTATTTAATTTTGCATTCAATGAATAAGATATCTTTGTTAAAAAATTGTGGCCGGGATAGACTGGTTGGCAGGGAGCCGGCCGAAGACTTCCAGTCTAGTAAATGGTGACTGATGCACGTTAAATCTGTCAGGTCGCAAAGTCCTCCCATTACAAATCGATACCTCTGGGGGTATTGAATTGGAGATAGATCTCTGGTTCAGGTGAAAATTATGATCTGTCGGCGAATGAATGGTTATATGAATGGGTTCGACCTATAAACGAGTGTGACGTATGCGTGTGGCAGAAGCAGAATTCTAGTTCATAGATGGTGTCATTGGAAAACAAGAACAATCACACACCCCTCTGCCGTAATGGCTGACGACAACTGTAACATTAAAAAATTAGTTTCTTTATGACTTAAGTAACAATTCAAATCAAACTCGTGACTCAGGTTGGATCTTGTAAAATCATTTTGAAAAAAAAAATTTCATGAAAATAGTATTTATATTCAAATATATATTAAAACATGCATATTAGTTTTGTTTCATTTTTTTTTCAAATTGTTTAAAGAGTAAAAAAACGGAACGCAATTATTTTAACTTGTATGAAAAGAAAACAAATCATTATATTAATATATCACAATTGAAACATTTTATAATAATATTACAGTTAACATCGTAATGAAAATTAATAAGCATCAATCGATTTCTGTTATTTGTTAAGTAAATAAGCATTTTTAGTAATTTATTTAATGCATAAAATCTTATATTCTACAAAAATTATTTTAGTTCCTGTTCTTCTTACTTTTTCAGACTTAAGATAATGAAACTTATGCATAAACTTTACTTCATAAATTACAATAATTCTGGTATTTATATTTTTTATATCTTTTACAAATTTCATCTTTAATTGACTAAACTTATCATTTAAAATAATGTAAAAATTTAAATTCGCTAAGAGCACCCAAAGTCTGCCACTTTAATAAGATTTTGTAAATCTTACCAATTTAACATAACAATCAGTAATCCTGTAATCCACCGGTCCTTAATTATAACATTTTACTAATCTTTGAATAAATGAATAAACATCGTTATTTTACCAAGCTATGCTCTTTTAATGAATTAATTCGTCAACTTCCTGATTAACACGGGAAAGGATGGAATCGGAAAATGTTTGAGATCTTTAATTAAAATGCTTATTCTCAGTGCAAACTTTAATGAGTTTTCTGGTAGAATCGTCATCATTAAAGGATGTTTTATGGCCGGGCTTTTTGAAGCAAACACTTAGGCTTTTTTTTTTTGTTATCTTTCTGAAATAATAAAGCCTTTGAATGCGGAACAAAAAAGATAATTTGTCAAGTTTATTCGGATAAATCTCAAAAAATATTTCTCAATCTCTTAATATATTAAGCATTGGTTAATGACTTTTTTCTTTATTGAAAAAAAATGTGTCTTTATGCTTGTTACAAAACTGCAGTGGAACATTCACAAAATATCTTTTGTTAATAACAAGATAATTAAAAACGTGATTACATTTTAGTAGTTTTCTCGTTCAACTGCAATTAAAATTTATATTATTAATACGCTTTTTATCATCCAGGCATTTCTGAAGCTTTCTTGGATACGCTTTAACCTAAAAATCTCCGTTCACGTTCGCAATTGATTCGATCAAATCTTCGTTTGATTCTTTGCCAAAAGTATTTTTTTAAATAATGATAGTTATTTAATAAATTATATTTAATAAATTATATTTTATAAATTATAAAAAATCACCTTTGAATTACAATGCAGATAACTGTGCAAGATATTTAAATGGCGTTTTTTTCACATTACCTCAAAAAATTTTACAAATGTACAATTATGCAATTAATATTTTCAATAAATATTTCAATACCGGTGTTTTTTTAATTTTTAAATTTAATTTTATTTCCATTTAAATCCATGATCAATAGCTTTTTAAGTAATTAATGTTCGAATTTAACAAACACATGATAAATGAAATTAGAAAACAACTATCTTGTACTGGTGAGCTTCTTGTACTGTTCTTGTAAACTGGTAGAATTTTTCTATCACGCTGAACAATAATATTATTCTTATCTGTAACCCTAATGTTGTTTTCAGCTTAACCATATCATCGTCTTCTGAAACTCAATTTCACGATACTATGAATCAATGTGACAAATGTGAATGTAACAAATGTAAACCGTATTAGTATTCATGTTTCCGATTTAAGTCCTTTTTTCGGAGATTGCAGCTGATGCTCTGCAGTTTGTGAGATCATTGTAAGAGTGCCAAACAAAATGTTGATGGAGATTAACCATATCCGAGTAAGGGCACGATTATCAAGTATAGTAGCCGTGCTATGAGAAAGAAGATTGTATGTGTTGATGGGTTGAAAACCTGTATGTATGGGGTTATATGGCTGTATGGGTTGTATGAGTTGAAAATTCGTCAAGAGAAACTTGCATAAAAGGCTTTTTTCTATTAGAACTATTAGAGTTATTTATCTGAAATTTTTTTATAAAACAGTTATCGAATAAAAATTATTATTAAATGAAACTACCAGGATTTCTATTTTTTTCATTTTTAAATCAGTAAAAGCTGCAATTTTATCATAACAAATTTATATCTAAACATAATTTTAATCATTAGTGGCCATTTGTTTTGATAATTTTCTTAATTAAAAATAGTCTAATATATAACATAAAATAGTCTAATCTATAGCATACAATTTTAAATAGTTAGTTTTATGTTAAGGTGAAACAGCGTGAAGAAGCGAAATTTTAAATTTTAATGTAAAAGCAGCATAAAAATATTCCTGTTGATAATAGCATAAATTCCTGTATTTAAAATATTTGCATGCAACGAAAAATACATTCTGTACCGAAAACACACTTTTATTGTTCATAAAATAAAACTTTTGAAAAAAGTTTATACGAATCTTTGATATAAATCATAAAAGTGTTTGTGAAACAAAAATTAAAATGAATAATCATTTAGCTTGACGCCAGGAAAATTTTACCCCATTCGTGTATAAAAAATGTTTTATCCTAAATCAATTTTACATTCACTTATGGTAATTTATTCACTGCTGTTGACATTCTAAATTTAATTAAATAAAACCCGTTGTCCAATTCACGTCTCGATTAGACCCTTTTGACTAAATTTCTAGTTTCATAGTCTCTAAACAAAGTACTTTGCTCCCTTACTTTCGAAAAAAAATTAACATAGCCTGAGATTCAGGGACCACTTTCTCCAAGCTATAAACTAAATCTCAAACAGCATTTGAAGTAAATGAGTTTTTCAGATGTTCGTTTTTGATTTTCACTCTATTGTACAGGGAATTCTCCCCAGTCAAGCATGAACAAATAGAAATTTTTCAGCTACCAGCACTCATCAAATGCATCTATGATTTTTTTTCTTCTTCTTCAAAAAGTGAAAGAGTGAACTAAGGAACGCAGGAATTCCCCGCCCATTGCATCCCCAGGTCATTCTCAATATCGTCGCTTCACAATTCTTAGCAGACGCTTATGAGCGGGTCAGAAAAAGATCCCTGTAAATATTGCCCAAAAATAAAATGGGAAAGCCTGTCAAAATGAATTATTCATAAAGAGACGTCGATATTGGCTTTGGGTGCATCAAAGACTAGTACTATCAGAACAGGGGAAGCGAGCTAGAAAATTCGCCACTTTCAAACGAACACCCAGGATCTTTGGAGCGTTACTGATGCTATAGATTTCTTTCTTCTGTGTAAGGAGCAATATCTCTTGGTAGTCGAACTTCTCGTCTTTCAGTTAATATCTGAGAGAAAAAAAACTGACTTTCAAAGCCACGCGAGGATTCTGCCCAGACGGGAATTCTTCTTAACTGGAAAGAAATGACAATTCGCGAATCGTCATAGAAAGAATATGTATCAGAAAATCTTTCGCTCTAATATATCCATTCGACTGATATCTAAAACTTAAATATATTTTTTCTAGCTAATGCTATGATTCGATATGTGTTGTTCTCGATAACGGAACCGATATATATTTCGAGAAAATTATTACAATGTAAATAGTAAATAACAATGTATAGAACTTCTATTTTAAATAACCATCAGATTCTATTTGTAATATGTAATTTTTTAATATTTTTTAAAATTTTCTGTTCTTAATATGACTAATCGAAGTGGTTAAAAAAATATTTTAAAAATGTCTTTTCAGCAAATCAAATATCAATTTCAGAATTAGTCCTTGCATGAAGGAGCTGAGAAAATTATCGATAATAGTTGTAATAAATATTTTTTTTCGGTGTAGAATTTCTATTTTTAATAATCATTCAACACAATGTTGTTTCAATATATTGTGAAAGTTTTTTTAACACATTAACTTCACTTTCATGGTGTGTCCCCTCTTTGGGTGAATCAAATAGTAGTGCTATCAGAACAGTGGAAGTGAGCTGGAAAATTCGCCACTTTCAAACGAATACCAAGGATCTTTGGAGCATTACTGATTCTATAGATTTTTTTCTTCTGTGTACGGGAAAATGTCTCTTGGTAGAACTTCTCGTCTTCCAGTTAATATTCGAAAAAAGGAAAAAACTAATAAATTTCAAAGCCACGGGTCGTTTCTGGCCAGACGGGAATAAGAGGAGAGAAATGACAATTAGCGAATTGTCATAAAGAGAATATGTATCAGAAAATATTTAGCTCTAATTTAACTGATATCGAAAATTTAAACATATTATTTTTCTTGCTAACACTATTTGATAAAAGTTGTTCTCAAAAACGGAATCAACTTATATATTTTGAAAAAATTATTACAATGTAAAAAAAAAAAAAAATATTAACTGCTTAAACAGATGTTTTGATTCGTCGTTTTAGAAAATCAAAAATTACTTTTATGGTCAGGTTTTGCCTTAAATTAGAATAATTATCAATGATAGTTATAATAAATAGTTGTTTTTCAGTATAAAATTTGTATTTTTAATAATAATTAATTAATGTAGTCTAAAAATATTTCGAAATTCTTTTTTAATATATTCAACCTCTTTTTCATGGTGTGTCCATCCATTGAAGTTTGAAATAAAAATAATACTTTTTTTATTACTTTAACATATATTAAAGCTGATACAGATTCTTGAGCTTCAAAAATTCATAATCGTAGTCTGAAGAGCCTAACCAGATGTTAAAAGGGTTAACCTTTTGCTACATATGGATGAAGCTAATCAACGTGACAAAAGCGTAGCATACTATAGTTTAGGTTGTACAATGAAGAGCATTTACCAGTGTCGGAGCACAGGATAAAACTTTTATTGTGCTCATTCTGTGTTCAAACATTAATGAAGGTACTTCATAATAGAGCCAATGCAACAGTTTATTTGTCCATGTGGTATAATTTGAGTTTTTTTTTCACGTTGTTTCGCTTTAATGAATTATAAGAATATTTTTCTTTAAATGTTGCGTTAAAAAAGTTAAAATCTAGAATTTTATTTAGTTTTATCATTCAAATCATCTTTAATACAGCTGGCAAAATGCTGCTCAATGAAAAAACTATAAATATCGTCTAATGAACATAAGAAAAATAAGATGATTATTTATCAACTAATTTCAATAATTTATGCTTATAATTAATATAATAATTTATGCAATGTGATAATTTATATTATATAATACTACTGTTAGAAATATTGTAAAAAAAGATGAATATTAACAGACTTATTCAATTAACTATAATTTATCCTATATTTTAGAGCCCTGAACAAAACTTTTCAGAACATATCACTATATATGATTACAATACGCTCACTTTCATGTTTTGCGGTTCTTATCCTTGCATGAAAATACGAATTTCAAATGCCCGAAACATTTGTCGGGGGATATCCTGCTTTTTGCTCCAGGTCTTCTTTTTTCATTCTTTGTATTTTTTATTTTTTATATTCTTCCTGATCTTCCTCTCAATTCACTCCTAAATTTTATTCACATAGCCCAAGGACAATGATAACTTTTCATCCTTCAAACAAAGTGTTGATTTTTAAAATAGTTCATACCTACAGGCTCTTTTTGTGTTGAGATTTGTGTTTTTGTACGAGAGCTTTATTTCAACCGAAGATAACAGCTAAAAAAGCTGTAGAAATTCCTATAACATTTTTTAGATAGAGCAGTATCACATTTTCAAAAGTACAGAATAGACCATAAATCTATAAAATTTAAGCTACTGGAATCAAGTTATTGTTATATTTGGATTTTGTGAGTTGGTATTTTTTGCTTAATGTACCACAGTGGAGCCTCGATAATCCGAACTAAATAGGACCGTGGCTTGTTCGGTTTGTCTGAAAATTCATACTACGCGAAATTTCAATTATTTTTGTATTTCCCGTAATTTTTATCAACATAATCAAAAATAAAACTATGTCTTCCAATCTTACTATATCACAATGCATCAGAATTTCGGAAAACATTTTATTTGTTTTTAATGTTTCAAAGAGATTTATAAATTGGAATGTTTTTTCTTCCGATGCTGTATCTTAAAAATAGAAGCAAACAACGGTATTACCTGATCACTGTCAGCCAGTTTTTTTCATGTGATAAGCATATTAAAATCACACGTTAGAATCAAAGTTAATATGATGATTTATTGTTATTCGGACTCAGTGGAATTATGAATCTCACTTTTTTATCATAAAACTACCTACATTATATTGCAGCACATATCTGTGCCAAATTACAACCTAAAATATATCAGCTTTATATAAATTTTGAATTATACTTGAATAACTTCTAAATTTGAAAAGTTTATGCGAATTTATCTATTTTAGAATTTTGCATGATCTTCATCTTAATTAAAATCCATATTTTGTCGTTCTGCTGCAATATTCATGGATGGGTGTTTTTTTTTTTTTTTTATTACAAACATTTTTACTTATTATTTTTATTTAATATGCTTGAGAAGTAATGTTGGTCCATATTATCAGTAAATATATATTATCAGAGATTGAAAATTTTATGATAGACATTTTTGGAAGAAAAAAGCGAAACCATATAAACTCTCTCACTAACTTGCCACCCGGCTTTTTTTCTCATAAATTTAAATAATAATTTACAAAGATTTTTCAAATAAATTTAACCATAAATTTACTTAGGTTTTTCAAATAAGTTTAAACATAAATTTACCTAGGCCTAGGAAACCTTTTACAAACAGCATTGCTCTTGATCTGTGTTATAAAAAGAACTTACAAAGTATTCAAAGCGTTTTTAATGTAGCTATTTTTGAAGTTTTAAGAGTAGTTTTTGATAGCTTTAGTAATTTTTGATAGTTAATAACTTAATAGTTAACTTGAAATGGGCAAAATAACTTTTTATAGCATTATAGCATTTTATAGCATTTTTATAGCATAATCTAAATCATCTTTAAAAATATCACTTTGATTATTAAGTGACAGGTACCTTCCTTTTTAATTTCTAAACTATATTAACAGACACATTTTCTAACTGAAACCCATTTGTGACCAAAGAATATTTTTTGAAATGCAGTTTAAAATTTGTGTTAATGATATAATTGGTGATTCTTAATGTTGAATTTCTGGGTAGATATTCAAATCTCACTTTGGTCTAAGATATTTTAAAGTTTTCTTGCAGTAAATAAACATTTCTAAAACTTTTAATGATTAAATATTCAATAAATTACGGTAATTGGTAACTATTGAAACTTTCAATCTATTAACGAAATAATAATTTTATATAGCTTTATTTAAATATTTTCAAGTTAGACAATAAATGCACATAATTAACTTCACTTTACAAATTAATTCCTATGAGCTTAAATTAGTGTAATTAACATTCCCCTAAAGATGTGTCTTAAAGTAAAGAAAGGTTTTAACTTTATGTTCTGCGTTATCATTACAACCAATTTAATGATTTTCCGTGATTCCCTTATTTATTATAGAACGTGCAATGGAAAAGTAAAAAGGGAAATAAATTATAAGATTTGAACTAGCTCTTATTAGAATTTATTCTGTGCACATATTTTGGTGTAATTAACCGTTTGACGCCTGGTTTCTAAAAGAACATCATTCAAAACCATCATCATTTTCTTATTGTAGAGCAACGTTAATTCCATATTCGAAAAACTCGTTATTAGTGTCAATTTTAACAGGATTATTCAACTTAAATTAATAAAAAAATTAGGTTAAAATGAAAATAATACTTCAAGCACTTAATAATCTGTGACATTTCTAGGTAATTATAGCATTCAAGGTAATACTTCAAAAATTCGCGCATGTATGAAACAATGTGCTTCGTGTTAAAATAGAATAAAGAGAGAAACACAATGTGTAAGAGCAAATTATCTCACAGATTTTTGCGTTAAGCTAGAAAAATTAGACACTTGTAGACATGGGACTGGTCATAGTTTAAAAATTTATTTTAGCAATCAGTATTAGGATAAAACCAGACATTTCCACTTGTAGCGGTGTTAACCCTTTAAACCAAAAGGGAGAACGGTGCCCATTTTATACAGTTTTATCTGACACTCTAATTGCACGCATTTGGTATATTTTTAATTATAAAAAACAGTCTAATAGTTACTAAAAAGAATCTAAAATTCGAAAGAAGTAGTTTGAAATTTATTTGTTGCTTTTTTCATTCAAAAATTTATCAATGATTGATTTTGTTAATCAAAGAAATTCTATGACAAATAACTATTTCTCTAATATCTAAATAACTGCAAATTTAAATGTTTAATGTTTAATGTTTAGAAGATTTAAATTTAACTCAGAAAAAGACACCGGAGTTAAAAACTGTATTTAATAACTACAAATTATTAAATTTGTAAGTAAAATATTTTTCATTTATTTTAACCTGAATTAAAACAAAATAATGAAAAAAAGTATGAAAAATATGTCAAAATGCGATTGGTAAACGGAAAAAGGAAATTGGTTGCAAGATTTTAAGTTACGCTATTGAACATCGTCAAAAAAGAATGTATTAAACATATTTATTTGTTCACTATATAACGTCATATCTTCTCCGAGGAACTTTTTTTACTCAACAACTCTAAAAATAATCATGTAATTAGAATATTTAATATTTATGATTCTTTGTGTAAGTAAAGAACATCTGCGATTTAGAATAATAAAAGCAACTTAAGTTAACATTTAATATAAAAAGATAAATTGTATAATATTGCAGTTGCTATTATTATAAAGATAAAACGGTTAATATCGATGAAAAAAAATATTCCCAATTCAAAGTACAAAATTTTTTTCAAAATGCATGTTGAAGATAATATCTGAAAAAGTCGCATAACGTTATCAGATGTATTTACCCATTAGCTACATGTTTCCTAATAAATTCGCTTCCATAAGTAATTTAATACATCAATCGAGCGAACGAGTTTCGACATTTAATGTAGTTATCTTTAAATGGAGTATTTGATTAAAGCTATTAACGCATTTGACGCCTGGAGAACGTCAAGAAAGCGATTAATATTCTACACTGAAATTAGAGCCGAGTTCAGTCTTGTGGTTAAAAGAGTGAGATGGCGTGAATTTTTCTTTAGGGAGTATTTTAATTAATGAGAGAGCTAGTTGTTTCAAAATTCTATTTGGGTAACGGCTTAGAGGAAACATATTGGTTAAAAGAATCAGACAGAGCGGGTCATTTAATTACAAAATAAGAAGAGTTTGACAATAATATCAATTTGCAACATCTCTCTTTTATTTTTTATCTTCATTTAAAGTACTTTTAAAATTATGTAGGCAAAGAGAGTTATTATAAGTACTGTATCCTTCTTAATTTTAGAGTATATGTATAAAATGTAAATAAGTATTTGTGAATAAAAAAATTAAATATACCTGATTTAATTTAGTAATATTTTTTTGCTGTGTTTTAAAAATCCGAAAGATTGAAACTAAACATTTTTTGAATTAAATATAGAATCTTGAATCAATGTGTATAAAAATAGAGGATATAGTATCGGAAATTTTTTGTTTCTTAAAAATATTAACATCTACTTAGCGTTAAGAGTATTGTAAACTTTAAATAAACTGTAACTCAACTTATATAACAGTCAATTCATTTCAGCAAGCACAAGAGTAATTTTTAAAAAAAAGTAGCAACTAAATAACTAAGTATTATTCTACAAATTATTACAAGTATTATTCTGTAGTAAAAAAGAATGTTCGTTTTTTTTTTCTTTTTTTTTTTTTTTCTTATACTTTGATATGTTGTTATTGTTTTTATTGTTGATACCTGATAAATCTTATAATCTGCTTGATTTGAGAGTAAGAATTGTGTTTAATAATCTTGTAGAGTAAAAAGTGTTTAACATATGCTGTGTAATTAAATATAGAAAAAAGGTAAACATCATATTTCAGTTATATTTTATACATAATTAAAATGTTTTAATGTTACATCTCGAAAGTTTACACAAAATTTAAATTTTTATTCAGTTATTAAAGTTTTTATTTATATTTTAGAATTTTATATGAAGGTAATAAAATTTAAAAATATGTTTTGGTTTTCAATATTTACCAGTAAATGAATATGTCCATTTTAAAAATATTAAACTAATCAAATTGATTTAATATTTACTGAAGCAAAAACTTTGTTAAATTCTGTTATGTCATTTTTAAATTTAAAGTCCCTTTCCCAAAATTGTCACAACGGAAAGATTTTGAAATATAACTATTATAATTCCAAACTAAATTTTTTTAAATAAAATACAAATGAAGCAAATTCCATGTTGTATACAGATTTGTATATCCATAGCACTTTAGTAAAAAACTATCAAAAGCAAAATTTTTTTATTAATATTTATTAGAACTATTTTAATCAGAACTTTTAAGTTGGATTTTTTTTTTCATTTGTAAAAATAAAAAGGAAAACATTATTAGACAAATTGCATGGTAGTTTTTTGTCAACTGCGATATACATAAATAAAGAAAGCGCGTCAAAGTATGGAACAATTCAATTTTTTCACTAGTTTTTATAAAATGTTGTTTTTACATAACTCTTAATGATTAATTTAAATACTGCGTTTTGTTTCTTAATTTTGCATTTTTTAACCGAAACATAAATAAGCGGTTTTGTATGACGTTATTCAATATGCGTATCTAGTTTATCTCAACTTACCGTTCTTTTCTCTAAAATATGAAATAATTACTGATACAATAAATAAAATGTTTTTTTAAGCATCTTCACTGAGCAATCTACTTCAAAATCATCAGACCAGTTTCTTTAAATCACGTACTACCGCCATACTCCTATACCAAGTCAAGTAAACTTAAACTTTTGCTTTGAAAAAAGGGCTGTAAAACGTAGCACTAACATTAATCATTGCTTTAAAACAGCTGGAGAAGCAATAGCAATATATCAGAAAAAGAAATCACCAAAACGAAGGGCGTTAATTTAATGAAAACAAGTTAAGTGGGTATATGAATTCGAATAGGAGTTTCAAGAAGTCACTATAGAAAATAAAAGTAAAAACGTAATGAGTAAAATGATGCGCGAAGTTTAATTTAGAGTGAAGAAGATTTAACGTGAAAGTCTTTCACTTTGTAAGTTTAAGAAGAAATAGGGGTGGTGACTAATGGATTAGTAAGAAAATGTGATTCCGTAGAGTGTCACTTTGTTTAAGCAATCTTTTCTATTCAATCTAAAAGAACACATTTAATTTAATTGGTAATATGCATCAACAGTCTTTTCCCCAACTTCACTTTGTTTCTACGATTAAATATTTTTCGACAAAATGATATGAGCTGAAATTTGGCACAAAATCAAGTAAAATGAAAAATTGCTCTGTCAAAAATATGCTTTTCAGACTTTAATGAGGATATAACACTGATGATAACATAAATATGAAGTTCTTATAGAATCCAAAACAATGAAGGAGGGTTAATATATTTAAAATTTCAGTTGAAAGTCATAAATATTTTTATCACCGGGTTGTTAAAATTTTGTATTAATATTATTTTTAAACTTTTAAACAAAATTATTTAACTATTTAAATCTTATAAGTGTTGCGTTTTTTAATCTAGTATTTTTATTTTCTATCATAGATTACACAAAAAATTTATGTTTAAAAATAAAAGCATTATATTCAGAACTCATTTAGTTAAAATGAAGACTTCATTTTAGAATGTTTATAAATGTAATTGAAAGAAGTAGTAATAGAGGGTATATAAAAGCTTAACAAACAGCTCATTAGTTTATATTAATATTTTTTATAAAAAAATTTAAACAATTCTTTATTTCTTTATTTTGGATGATTGATAAATTAGTGAAAAAAAAATTAGAAATGTTGAATCTTCATTTGGGGGATTCAAAAGCATGTTTTTCGCCCATGTTTTCATAAAATTTTATTCAGTTTTTCTAAAATAACAAAGTAGCAAAGCAAAAAGCTGAAAGATGCGCTTTACTTAGCACTTCTTTTTCTTTACGCTACATTTTTAAACATTTTTTTACTCTTAAGTATTTTTTTTTTTAAAAAAAGGTTTATTAATTTGTTTTTAAAAACTGTGATAAGAGTCTCATGAATTAAAATACAACATTTAAACTACTTCATTGTATTATTATTTAAGTGTTTTTTTAAGTTACTTTCTTTGTCAAATGACTAACTACAAAAAATAGAGGTTTACATTTTATTTTAAAATACAGTAAATATAATATATAAAAGATTTTTAAAAAAACGTAATCATAAAATTCACACATAGTCAATCACAACACTAATTTACTTTCATCAGTTTAAAATGCGATAGCTCATTGTTTTTTGTGGTTGTTTGTTTCATAAAATGTAAGTACAAGTTTTAGTTGAGGATAAAAAATGTCTTTTTTTACTGCAAAAATACAGATATTTTTTATGTATATTCCAAATATTTCCCTAAAATATGTGTATTTTTAGAGCCGTGAAAAATATATGCTCCCTTACTTTAATTTTTATAGTAATTGAATAATTTGTACTCTGTTTTCCTAGCGTAAAACTTAGAACCGTTCTCAAAATAAATAAACTATCGGATAGTTTAACATTGTTTGCATATGTGCTTAAATTTTAAGATTATCTTTTTATGACAGGATTCCAGATTTAAAGACCATGCCATATTTTTCAGCTCGCCATTAAAATTTTCGTGCGTTTTCAAACAAAGCAATAATTTTATGAGATTTATGTTAATATTATACAACAAAATAGATTATATTTAATACCCTAAAAGCAACCTAATGTTGTAAATATAACATCTTTCCCCGTCTAAAAAATTATGAAACAAATTAAGAACTCATTCCTTCAGTTAAATTGCTACAAATTTGGGAAAAATGACACTCGTTTTAGAAACTTTGCCCTATTTTTTTGTTATTTTACAGAAAAATTTAATTTTCTTTTGAATTGGTATAAAAATGATGTTTCACGATAAAACAATTATATCAGTAAGCTTCAAAAAATGTAACATTAAAAAGTAACTGTAATATTAATCAAAATATTTCTTTGAATACTTTTACTTACTTACTAAGCCAGAAGATTTTATTTATAAACTTGCATACAACTTATAAGTTTACAATTTTTAATTTTTTGTTTGTCTATTATCTTGTTACTCTAACATTATAATATATTTTTGAAAACAATGTACATTTAAAAAAATTTTAATTTTTGCTTTTAGACTGATTTCTACAGTAAAGCAAATTAACTAAATCGTTATTATCAAGTAGATTTATAACCCATTGCTCTCAAAATGTTCAGATTAAAAAACGCTGGGAAACGTCAGTTTTTAGTAATATCAAAAGTTTAATTTTTAAAAGCAATTATTTTAATGACTTTTAATAAGTGCTTTTTTAATTAATTCACGTAAAAAAAGTTAGTTTATTTAGAAAATTCACTTTCTCGTCAATTGCTTTTCATTATTTTAAAATTTATTTATCAAATCAAGAATAAATTTCACGTAATCTTTTTACATTTTTATTATAACAAAACACATTTTAAAATATGAAATTTAGTCGCTTTGATCAATTTCTATAGCATATCAAATTACGATGGTTGTGGTCAACAAGCGGATTTACAAAAACTTCTGCTCAAATATTAGAATGCTTTTTAAAACACTTTAAAACTTTAGTTGTTATAAATATCTACAAACTAAATGTCAAAAGAAAAGGTTTATGAGAATAAAAATATTACTAATAATGCTTTTCCATGCAAACTTGCCTAAAAACTTGCATCCTAATTACGCTCACTTGCTTATCTATCACTTTTTATTTTAAAATCGTTTATCATATCAAATAATTTCCACATAAATTTTCGTCCGCTTTTAAGAAGAAAGAAACATCTAGTACTTTTCTTAACACGGGAGATATTTTTCCTTCTTAAATGACTTATTATTTTGAAATGTCTTCAGTCACTTTAAAATACCACATCAAAGATAACCGTTTCTTCTAAAAAAATACTCTTTAAGAAGTTTTTATTTTTACGAGAATTTTTTTATTATTATTTCGAAACGTGAGGGCCATGCTGATCAAAACAAAACTGAAATGCTGAAAAGAGATGTTAGAAGCCAGCCAAAGATGAAACGGAAATATTGGATATGAGCCAAAATATATCTTTTAACCCCCTTTTCTTTTGCGGTAATCTATGGGGATCTGATGTTTTTAATGCATGAGGATCTACCTTATGCTTCCATGTCTTATCTTAAAAATTCTGTTAACAAAACGACTTTTCTAAAAAAATAGTGCTCTTCAAATTTAAGCTTTATGTGTTATAAGTAATTCAAAAGAGGCAGATGTAGTATTAAATTCGTGAAATATATAGCATTAAATTATTTTATTAAATACAAATGTCTGTAAAAGTACATTTTTAAAGCTTATTTTGATATAAATAATTTCCGTTTATATCTGTGTTAACTTAAAAAATAAATTATAATCATCTAAAATATAAATATATTGAATAGCTTTAGTTTTTTAAGCTGGCATTTTGCATAAAGTTTAAAATCGCAAGTAAAATATATACACCTGAAACGTTTCTTAATCTGTTCGTACATTTAGAAAATGGTCAAAACTACCAGAATATGATAAACTTTACCCTGTTTCTGTCTCTATGGAAACACCAAACAGCTCACTAGTTTTTAACGAAGTGGTTTAAGAATGATTTTGATAAAAATAACAATATATTGTGGTTTTATAAACTATCATAAGATTTGGTAACTTTATCATGATACCTTAGAGTATGGCATAAAAATCATTTATTCGGTTAAATTTACTTTTCAGTTTTGTATTTTCTACTAAATATCTGGTAATAAGAGCTATAATTTTTTAAACCAGAATTTCCAGCAAACCGTTACCATATGAGCCGAAAATTACTAAATAATGAGTTTAAATTCCGTATATATAGGTTTTAACCAGAATTGTGTATTGTTTTTACTAGAAATGTTATCACCATACATTTAAGGCTAAGAATCATACCTTAAAAGAATTCAGATTTCTAAAATTACATACATGAGACCAGAAAGGCAACAATTTAATTGTAGTATAATCCTCGTAATTCATTGTTTGATCCTTATTAAATTATGTTAATGTGCCGATTGCATTACAAGTGCTTAGGTTGCTTACATACTGTATACTCAGATACAACAATATCCATTCAGAAAGTGTTTAAAAAACTTAACCGGTGTTAAAATGTAGGTTGCATAAATTGCTTAGAATTTGTTGGGTAAGATTTGAGAGCCGAAAAATTCTGAAAGTTTCTATTTTTCCCCCTTTTTTGCAGATTTGCTATTTATTTTTTAATGATCAAAAAACAACAAAAAACAACAAAAAAAAACCTTTTAATTTTTTAAAAATTCGTTGAAAAGTATGATACTTATTGTACAACAAAATAATCTTCAAATATTTTGGGCAAAAACAAAGGCAATTTTTATTTTTTATGAAAAAATACAAATTTATACCGTATTGATTTTTTTAAGTTGAAAAATATGTTATGAAAATAAAATTGAGATACTAAAATTAGTACTTCATAAAAAATTAGCGCAAAATTTCTCCAAAAACTGATTTTAACATAAATTTCTAACTATTAATAGATATTCCCAGCATTTAATAGTTTTATTTCATAGTTCTAACCTTTCTCTTTCTGGTAACACCAAAAATTAAGAAAATTTTCTCAATAAATAATATAGTAATAGACGTTACGAACATATGAGTTGCCATATTTATGCATATAAGTTTAAGAAAAATCTATTTTTCTTAAGCTAATCAACTCTCAATTTTAAATTTATCAACTCTGACGTGATATAAATAAATATATATTACGATAACTGCTAAATGTTTTAAACAATAAATTAGTTTTAATTCCTTATGTCTTAAGCAATTATGGTTTACTAATTAAACGCTAATTCAACTAAAAATTTAAAGAATATGATTTTATAAAAGTCAATTTAATTACATGCAGTAAGAACTGGAGTTTTTTATTTTGAACCTAAGTACATGTAACCCACTATACGTTACTTGCCTATACTATATCATTGGACAGTAGTGTCTTCAAAGTATTACTAAAAAATGTAAAGAAAAAAAGTATTATTTTTAGAAAAATTGAAAAATTAAAAAAATATATAGCCCTCGAGATCTAAAAGCACTAAGTAAACTCGGTGTAATGGAGTATGGTAGAGAATTTTAGAGTTCCTCCGGGATCTCAAAGTCAAGCATCAAAATGCTGGCCATTAATCGACCAATGACCACTTTATTGCCCAAGAACGAGTGGTCGGAATACAAAGAAAACGGCTTTTTTATTATCCTCTAGACAACTTTGTAACGATGTCATTAAAAGTTTACTTTTCTTTTTCAACTCAATGAAACAATGAAGTTAATAAAATTTGTCTATTAGAATTTCATGTCAGATATAACTTGTTTGTAAATGTAATTGAAATGATAAATCAAGATTAAATTCAATTAAATATTATATATAAAATTAGTTTCTGTATGCAAAATTTTTCGAATCATATATCTATCTTATTGAATGTTATATTTAACTAACAATAACATTTACTATTGGAAGCAAACCGGATTTTTATGTTTTTTTAATTTAATATATCGAAACATAAAGTATATACCAAATCTTTTAAATAGTAGTAAAAAAAAAATTGGAGTCAAACCAATTAATAATAAATAATAATGTTCAAATACACAATAAAAAATAAATCCATTTAAAACAGAAAAAATGCCATCAGCTTATAATTAAGTATAGTTAGGTATATTATTTTTAATTATTTAGGATTGAACTTTTTCATTTCCTTAGAACTTTGTTTTTCTTTAAACTTTTGTTTTCTCAAAAGAGAGAGTTTAAGGAAGTTATGCGAATTATCAAGCACTTCATATTAAAAAGAAATCAAAAGAATCACCTCAATAACTTTATATAAAAGAAATTTCAATTTAAAATGTGAAAAATGAAAATAGAGACACATGATTAACAACAGAAATATGTTTATAGACAAAACAAACTCTATAAGCTAAGTTGCTGTTCTGACATCTATAGTTTAAGAGAGCTTTTTTTTTTCAATCATATATTCAAATTTTTTTTAATTAGAATACGTTTTGAGAGAATTTTATCATTAATTAAGTACTTAATTTTAAAAAATAAAGAAAGACTCATAAATCTCAGAAGTTTGTAAACAGAAAAAATAAAATTATTCAATTATTGAGAAGGGATATTATATGACTTTTAAAAGTGATATAAGTATAAACATTTTCATAAGAATTAAACTCATTTACAAAAATAACTACGCATGTGCAATAATAAGTAACCTTTCATACTGCAAAATAATTTGTAGTATAGCTTTGTAGTATAATACCTTTTTGATTTCTTCATGTAATTGGTCTAATAATTTCAGAGTAATGTATCATATTTTTTTGTAGTTCAGTTCTTATATTTTTGAATGAAATAGTTTACAAATCGATACCTATTTGTAACTCTCATAATAGATTCTTTTTACACTTTTAAACATCATATTAATATTAATTGAGCACACAATCCTTCATGAAGCAATGCGCACACCCCTTATTGTATTTGTATTAAAACAAAATTTTCCCTCTTTGCAGTGTTTTGACAAAATTTTTTGATTTAAAATATAACCAAAAAGCATTTAGAAGCGTTGCTTTATCTAACTATGAAAAATTCAAACATTCTACTGTAAAAAAACAATGTCAGCTTATTCATTTTTTAATAATCTGACGTTTAATTTACAGATTTGTCAGTTAATTATAAATGTTTTAAACAAATAATTGTGTTTCGTCCTTACTTTTGTTAATACCCATATTTAAGTAGGTAGTGCTAAAATGATACTTTTTTTAAAAATATATTAATTTCTCACACAATACTTTGCAGAATATTTATTTTAAAATACATAACATAGAAGCATGGGCAAATAATTCACAGACTGTCATAAAAACTAATTTCATAATTACGAACAAATTTTAGAGCAGAAAAGTCTCTAACATGTGTTCATAGAAGGAATACAATGCAGGTTCGTGTATATGCATAAGATTCTTTTAATTATTAAAAATTGAAATTTAAAAGAAGAAGAAAAATAAAAACATTTCATAAAAAATTCGGACATTTAGCATAAAAAATATTTCTTCTTTATTATAAGGAAAATTTCTACAGTTTCATAAATTTTATCAAGCGCTACAAATGATACTAAAGAAGTTTAAAGCAATAACAAATATAATACATACTATTATTCGCGTACTGTACTTATAAATTTATGGAAAATATATTATTTCAATATATATTCCAGTACGAGACATAATTTTTAGAGTGTTTGTATTATTTGTTCCCTCATTTAAGAATGGAAGAAAATTATAATTTACCCTAATTTTTATGATAATAAGTTTTATTGTTTTAAACATTAAAAAGAATTTTTTCACATGAACTTCATTTTAAATATTTTCACAAGTTTATGTCATAAACGTTTTTGGCTTGACACTTGTGCTGCGATAAAAATACGATATAACATTAAAAGTCAACAGCATACTTCATAAACAGTCACCCTCTAGCGATTCTCTTTAGCAGCCAAGCTATTCCCTCTTTTTTTTACATTTGATCTATTGCAAGGAATTTAAAAAAAGCCAAGCAAAAGATCAAACTGTTGACAGTTTAGAAGAAAAAATTTAGAAAAATACCAGACTGTGTCTGCAAAAATGTATCCATTTAAAAAATGTTTCAAAATAAATTGGATTACAAACTCTCTTAAGTTAAAAAATATACGATTCTTCTCATATCTTATAATGAAAACGTTTATAAAAGAAACTCATTACTAAATAAAAGTGACATTACAGTTTTATTAATTTATAATTGATAGCAAATACAACTAAAACGCAATTTTAAAAACGCTATTTCCCATTTTATAGAAAATGAAATGGGATGGAATATTGTAAATAAAACGTTTATTTGAAGAAATCTTCAGTGAATATGTTTATAGTAAATGCATTTCAAAAGAAAATAATGCACTAAGAAACTAAGGTCAAAACTACCAGAATATAGTAAAATTTACAGTGTTTCAGGCTATTAAGAGGACACCAAAAGATGTTCTCTTTTTTATCAAAACTCTAAGATAAATAATTTGGTTAAATTAATAGCAAAATTTGGCTTTATAATATGTGATAAAATTTGGTAAATGTAGTAAATTTTGGTAATTTTACCATGACACCTTAGAGCATGGCATAAAAAACAATTGTATGGTTAAATTTACTTTTCAGTTTATTTCTTCTAATGGGGAGATAATAAGAACTATGATTTTGAAAGACAGATTTTCTGATAAACCATTGCCATATGAACGGTAATGGTAACGGTATAAATGGTTTAAATATGCTATGTTTTGGTTTTTATTACAAGAATTATGGTTATTTTTTACCGGAAATGTCAGTACCACACAGCTCGGTAATTCTTCTGGAATTTTGTTCCCCGTGTAATATCGACTCTATACATTAAATAAATGAGAGTTGTAGATATTATAGAAGAATGTCCATTTAATTGTTGTAGGTCGTTAAAAAAATGGGACGATTTTTATTCAAATTTTTAAATCTTTTAGTTATGATTTAACTTTAATTTTAATTACAATGTGTTTAAAATAGTTTTGTGAAAAACGTTACTAATGTTGTAATATAGTACAATAGTTGTAATATTTTTTAAAAAATTAAAAATCTTTGTGACTAAACTATTTCGAGACTTCAAGAGCCTAAACTCAAAATTAGAATTTTTACTTCAGGAATCTTATCTTTAATTTTCTAATTAAAATATTATTAATTAATGTTAAAAAATAATCTAAAACAAGCGCTATTTAGTTACATAATAAAAAGGTTTCTAATTGAAATTACATTTATTAACATAATTGAAATTTTTAAATTAAAATATTAAAAAATATGTCTAGTTTTATTTTTATGAAATACAGTAAAACTGAAAAAATATTGGGGGCATTTGTAAAAACATTTCACGAAAGAAATTATTAAGAACTTAATAGTTATCAAAATTAACTAAAAATATTAATGATTACGTAATTATTTTAGTTATAATTAACCATCACTATATTTGCTTCAGCTTCAAAATTTTAACAATAATTCATATTAATTCATAAAATTCATTTATTATTAACAAACAAAAATATTATGTATATGTAGGAAAACTCCATGCTTAGTTTTATATGCCTTTTTATTCATTTGTTGTTTAGTTCGATATATCGAACTGATTTCATATCACTATCCAGAAGAATTTATAAACAAAAAGATAAAACTTATTCTCTAATTGATATTAGAAATATGCGTAGTTTTTTCGTTGCGAATATTAAGATATGCTGAGTATTTGTTTTACATACATTTGACTTACAATTTGATTACTTAGAACCAGATTTAATTTGTAATTTGCATATGATAAGATAAAGAAATTCAAAAATTACAACTAAATGTAGTTCTAAGGAAAGAAAGAGAAGTCCATAACCATTTTAATATTTAACCTATTTCTTTATTTTATTAGTTTATTTAATATTTAATATTCTTAGTGTTTTTATCTTTTCTATTTCAGAATAAAACATGAGATATGTTAGATCTGCAACAAGTAGTTGGCTACTCTTGTTTTCAAAAATGGGCTGTTCTTTTCGTCACTCTTTGCACTGTCCTGAATTCAAGCAACAGCGTCACAACTACGGAAGAAACAGAAAAAGACACAGACAATGGTTCTAACATGTCCCAAGAAGGTTGTCCACGCTGGGAAAGAAGTCCATGGTGTCCTTGCTACCAATTTGAAGATGGACTTTTTCTAGAATGTCCAAATACTGGATTAGAAGAAATACGTACTACTCTATCACAAATCACAGCACCTATTAAGTCACTAAGCATTTATCATCTTGATCCAAATGTCACAGTATTACCAGATGGTTTATTTGAAAATTCAACAGTTTATCATCTTCAAATATCTCATACAGAAATCAATACGGTACAAGAACATGCTTTCTCAGGTCTTGAATTAACATTGGATAGCTTATCTATAGTGAACAGCAAACTAAAAGAAATCCCTCAAGGCTCACTAAACAAACTTGTAACATTACGAACGTTAGATTTTGACTCAAACATAATTACATCAGTAGAAAGTTACGCTTTGTATGGACTTTTGATAACTAGTTTGAATCTCCAGAACAACCAGCTTGATCTTTTGACAGAATATGCCTTTGGTGGTCTTGAAAATACTCTTGAAGAATTAATTTTAATCAACAATAAGTTAAAACAGTTTCCACTGAATGCTCTAAGACGTTTGAGGAATCTTAAAACATTGAGGTTAGTGTGGAACGAAATTGAGGACATACCAGACGATGGATTTACAAGATTTACAAGTTTGCAAAGGGTTGATTTGAGCTCAAATAAGATAAAATCTCTCGATGAAAAAAGCTTTGTTACTATGCCCAGACTGACTTCATTGTCTTTGTATATGAATAGGTTGACATCACTAAACGACACAGTTTTTTTGCACTTAAGAGAACTGGAATCTCTTGATGTGAGCCACAATAATTTAGCATCTCTAGCTGGTAAAGCCTTTAGCCATCTTTCAAAGCTTCGCACTGTTGATTTAAGTTACAACCATTTGCATTCGGTTAGCTCTGGAGCATTTAATAACCTCACTCTTCTTCGTGAAATTTTTTTGACGAACAATATTATCAAAAAGATTACTAATGATACGTTTTATAATACTTCTCAGATTTCTGTTCTTTTTATTCCAAATAATGCCATAACTCATATTGAATGTGGAGCATTTTATCATTTGCACCATCTTTATCAACTACAGCTTTCATTCAACCAACTTAGAGAAATTCACCCATCAATGTTTAAAAATAATCGTGAACTGCGCTCTCTATCACTTGATAATAATCTGATCACAGAACTACAACAAGGGACATTTCAAGAACTTGTTGAGCTGAGAGATCTTCGACTGCAAAACAACCTTATCAAAACCATTAAGAAAGGAATTTTTTATTCTTTGCCAAATATACAGGAATTACATTTACAGGTACATTAAATAGTATTTATTCTTTAATTTACTCTCCATCTCTGTTAATTTTGGTAATATTTCGGTAGCTAATATAATGTTACTTAGTATTTATTTTTCATTTAAACGACATTAAATCAAGGTTTTGAAATATTTCCAAATTTCTAACATCCAATTTCATACTAAAACAAGAATTTTATACCAAGCATATACTACGTGAATAAAGCATAAATGGAAGTACAGAAAGTATAGTTTCGTTTCTATAAATAAGATCCTTTCTCACTGTTTGAACACCAAATGATGGTTGAAGAGTAAAGAGACAAATATGGGAAAAGTTGCTTAACCAATTGGAACAGAGGAACAAGTTTGAACAAGATAATAAAAAAGGGAGGTAAGAAAAAGGTGAGAGGGGATTTGGTGGGAATCCCAGGGTCAACGGGTCAAATTAGAAGAGACTTTGAACTTTAGGGAATTGGTCTAATATTAGAATGGTGATTAACCAAATTATTAGAATTTTTCAAAATTTGGAATGACTCCCAAAAATCAAGTTCAGTAGATGAACAGCAGTGTAGAATGGTTTTAGTAGAAGAAAAATCAAACTTGTGATCAGAATTCCAACTATGCAGAGCGATGGAATATCGGTTAATGAGGGAATATCGATTATCAATTTTTGGACGCATCTTTCGTGTTATTTAAGTCAAAGTTTAAGGTTGCGTTTAGTTTGTCCAGTATACGCAACACCACATTGACATGAGATTTGATAAATTCCCCAGCTATTACTTTGGATATAATTTTATACAAGTATATTCAAGTATCTCAGCATGCATTTATACACCTTCAGTCTAAATAAACTTATAAAAGTTTCAAATCAAGAAATTAATTTCATATTCAACCATTCACAATTTTTCATATTATATTATTAAAAAAAATATTTATTTTTTCTGGGTATCTTTTTAGAGAAAAAATACTTTCCCCACCTAACTAATAAAATATTTTAAGTGATAGTATTTTCAAAATTATTACATTTATAATAATATTTTTCATGTTATTTTTCATTAAGAAATATTTAGATACGATCATCTAAAAATCACATTTTTCTAAACTGGCAAACATTTTACAATACAGTTTGTTAATTTCATTACAAATCTTTTATTTTTCTCTGAATACTATAATATTTACTTTTACATTTTTTGCTACAACTCGTAAATTTCTGGTAAACACATACAGATGGAAACAGAGTTTCGTATTTTTTATTTATTTGATATAGCTGACTACAATTTTATGATGCAATGTTATCTTCATTCGTAGATTTAAAAAAAATTTATAATTACCCACAGTTTTAAGGTACAGTAAAAATATTTTAAATAATGCAATAAAAGCAAAACTGCAAAGAGAAAGCAATCCAGAAACAATTACCGCATTGTATAGTAATGATATTTCTGGTAAAAAATCATAATTCTGGTTAATAAACTAAAATATACTGAATTTGAACCATTCATTTGGTGATTTTTCCGTTCATATGGTAACGATTTACCAACAGTCTTATTTTCAAAATTATAGTTCTTTTTACCACACATTTAGTAAATAAATACACAATTGAAAAGTAAATTTAACCAAAAATTATGGTTTTTATGCCATACTAAGATATGATAAAGCTACCAATATTTACAGTATTTACTAAATTTTATCACCTATCATAAAACCATGTTTTAATGTTAATTTTAAAGAAATCATTACGAAAACGCTTCGATAAAAATTTACCGAAAAACAGTACATTTTACCATACTCTGATAATGTTTACCATACTTTTTTCAAAGTGTACTTTATCCCTCACTACGGAATACATTCAGCCATATAAATTTTAAAAAGCAAACCTTACGTTTATTCCAAGAACTATTAAAGTCATCTCATCATAAAAAGGAAAAATAAAAATAAAAATATTTAATTTAGAGATTTTTAAAAAAATATATATTTATTATATTTATTCAATATATTTTAATGCATTGTTTCTTTTATAAAAATTCTATTATCAGGAGACTATATATGCTTATTAATTGTCATCATTGTAAATATCATACGAGATCCTACAATCTGGATCAACATTTCAGATCCAAAATTAATAATCATTAGCTTATTTAAAATTGAAACTTATTCAAATATACTTAATTTTCATCTGGCTTATTAGAGTATGTCAATATATCAGTATCTTAACAATAACAAGCAAACGCACAAGTAAAAACTATATATTTGACAAAAAGAATAGTATCAAGTGCTAAAGTGAAAGACAGTGAGTTTCTGTTGAAATAAGCCCGTTTTATTGTTAGTTCTTAGAATGTTCTTATACGCTACCATTATTTTGAAATAAGTTCTTTATTATATTGGGGGAAAATCAAGGAATGCAATATTTTATGGAAAAACAACAATAGATAATATATATTCGGTGAAAGAAAAATGGATACTGATAGGACATTATAATGAATGATCTGTAAATAATAAGGTGATACATTGGGTCGTAGTTGTCATAAAACATGATGAGTATGTAGTGTCAATCTCTCAATATTATAAAGTCAATGTCAGTTCCGAGATAAATTGTATAAACTCATGTAAAAGGTTATTTATTTGCAATAAACCGTATTTGACATAAAAAGAAAATAATGTATTCTATATAAAATAAAAAATCAATGTATTAAAATGAATGCTATTTTCCCCACTTAATTTTCTTTTATGGATTTTAGAAAATGGAAAATATATATAATTCATGTATTAAACAAAAATTTTAA
Source organism: Parasteatoda lunata (assembly GCA_949128135.1). Lineage (NCBI taxonomy): Eukaryota > Metazoa > Arthropoda > Arachnida > Araneae > Theridiidae > Parasteatoda > Parasteatoda lunata. The sequence continues at coordinate 44,481,101 of OX421980.1, forward strand.
TAATTTTGATAAAAATGTGTAAGTAAAATTTAAGTGTATAAATATTCATTTTAACAAGTTCGATTTTAGAATAATGTTCTTTCTGTCGTTTTATCAAAAACTCAACATTCGAATAAGGTGAAATGTTGTTGCATGCTTCTGAAATATCTGTAAGCATTCGAAAACGATCGTTTATAACCTGATTTTTTTCCCGTCAACATGTTTCAATCTAACAGAGATAACAGAATGTAAAATTTCAAAAAAATTAACTCTTTTGTTTCGAGCGTTAAATCTTATTCAATCCTATTTTGTGTCACAAAATGCAATTGAGAAATTTTGAAAAGGATTGAACTTGCTGAAGAGGGTGTGATCGCTACTATCACATTTCACTGAAAATAAGCATTTGATCCAATAAGGTTATAAATTTAATTATTGCTCGAAGTTCTAATAATCATTTTAATCAGATCCAGAATCAAAGAAATCCCCTAATTATTAGATATAATTTTAAAGACCAAAATGGTTTTTACAATGGAATTTTGTTTTTCAGAAAAAAAACAGTTATTTGGTATAAGACAATAAGGAATAGATTAAATTGAAATTTTTTATCACACTTGAAATAAAATTTAAAGATTAATTTTCTTACCGAATACCCCATATTATCAATATTTGATATGAAAGCTTTCAGCAGTATAATGATAAGCCATATTTTTCAAATTGTTCAAAAGACAATTTTCAGGTAAACACATTAAGATTTTTATTTTTCTGCGCGCTACTATGAAAAAAAAATTTGTAAGAAATTGTAAAGTACCTATCTGGAAACAATTTAGTTAAAAAACGCCACCTGTTGGAGAAGTTCGCTTATCATTATGTTGTTTTAAACCTTCATAACATACAGAATAAGCTCTGAATGTTGTGAGTCAGACTTTTTTGCCAATAGTTCTGATACATTTAATATTTCAGAGTTTTTTTATAATTGGATGAAATAGTTTCTTAAGATCATTGATGTTTTAATGAATGCATTTGCTTTGCCATCTAATTATATTAAATATAAATACTGGTGTAAATAATAATATTTCTTTCTTAATAGTTCAACCGAATAGAAGTCATAGAAGCAGAAGCATTGCAGTCACTCGCTAATCTTCAACATTTAAATATTCAAGGGAACAAGATGTTTGAGGTAGATGACATCCTAAGCCGTTACCCGTCCAGTCTCAGATCTCTTCAACTAACCCACAATGAAATAGTATCAATGAATGCTAATAGCTTACTAGGACAAAATAAACTAGAAATTCTTTGGCTTAATCATAACAAAATCAAAAGATTGCATTCTGAAGTATTTCGAGATCTGGTTGAAGTACAGAAATTGTATCTCGACCACAATTCTATCACTACTATCGAAAGTGGTACGTTTTCTGGTATGAGACAGTTACTTTATTTGAACTTAGAATATAACAGTCTCAATCATCTAAATGTGGATATGTTTCAAGATGCATCTCAATTAGAGGAGCTTTATCTCAGTCACAACCGAATTATGGATATTGAACCTCAAACATTTCAAACTCTGCACAATCTTAAAATATTGCACTTATCACATAACCAACTATACGTTATTCGAAAGTATATGTTTGAAGGAAACTTGCCTTTGAAAGAGCTTGTTTTATCAAGCACAATGGCGGAAGAAATCGAAGCAGGATCATTTTTAGAATTGTCCTCTTTGGAAACTCTTGACATGAGTGAAAATAAACTGAGTAATATTCGAGTGGATTTTCTTTATCTTCCTTCTTTGAAGAATTTATTTCTTTCAGGAAACAACCTCAGTGGAGCAAACGAAAATCTTTTTTATGGACTGTCGGGTCTAGCGACCCTAAACGTCGAAAACACTGGTCTAAGTCCCGTTACAGTCCGGATGTTTGAACAAATGACTGAACTGAGAATTCTACGTCTTGCAGGAAATGGAGTAAAAACTCTAGAATCTCGCCATTTCTCTAGCCTTGGTTTTTTAAAAGAACTCTATCTCGATAATAACGAGTTTGAAAACATACCAACTCAGGCAATAGAAAACTTACCAAACCTGGAAATATTCTCGATCTCTGAGAATGCAATTTCAAGTGTATCACATCTGTCATTTAAAGGAAATCGCAATTTAAAGAAGATATTTATTGGCAGCAATGATGTAGTAAATATAGAACAAGATGCTTTTGCCAATTTAACTAAATTGAAAGAATTAGATCTATCGAACAATACTCTGAAATCTTTTCATTCTGGTGTGTTTGATTATTTTAAAAACTTAGATAAACTCATCCTGGATGGCAATTTATTATCTTATCTTCCAAATTCTCTATTGAATTCTCCATTAATAAATCTACGCATACTGTCGGTTAACCGAAATCCAATAGTACGTATCAGAGAGGACTTAAGCACAACCGGTAGCTTTAACCACTTAGAAACATTGCGTATAAACCGAGGAAATATAACGGTCATAGCATCTCATGATTTTCTTGGTTTTAAAAATATACTGCATTTATCGTTACGTCATAATAAAATTGTCAAAATATCACCTGGCGCTTTTAAACCTTTAACAAAATTAACCGTTCTAGATCTTGGATATAACAATATCGATATATTGCCCGAAGAAAGATTTTATGGACTGAAGAAATTGAAAACTTTAAACTTAACATCAAATCGGATAATTGAACTGCCTGTTTTCAGTGAAGATATTGAGCAAGTAGAGAATTTAGATGTATCTGGAAATCAGTTACACAAAGTAGAGGGAGTTACGTTTAGAAATCTTTACAATTTGAAAACTTTATTAATGCAGAATAATCAAATAACTTGGATACAGTCTGGAGCTTTTGTGGATCTCAGCTCTCTCTCTGAGTTAAATCTTGAAGACAATAAAATAACTCTCCTAAGTTCAAGTACTTTAATTCCCATAGAAGTTAGAGTGTCCAAATTGTTGTTGGCAGGTGAGTGTTTGTTTTTTGCATAAAATATTACGCTTTTATTTCCGAAAATTTAATCACCTTTAGAAAAAGTTATTATTTAGAAAGAAAAAAAAAATTAAAAGTTCAAAAAAGTCATTTCTCAATTTGTCTTTTTTCAACATTATCAATAAAAGTGTTTAAAGTCTTTTTTTATTTCTTTTTATAAAAGAAAATAACCTTTGTATCTTGTTTTAACTCACTGCATCAATTATGTAACAAATAAAACAATTTCCTTTTCGGGGTTGCAGTTTTTAAATGTTATTTTACTTTTTGTTATTTTCGATTGGTACTCTTAAATAAAGTGCTCATTAAGTTTTTAAAAAACTTTTATTGATGTCTTTTTATGTTGTGTTCATAACACGTAATAGTTCTAGTTCAAATTTAAACAAAGTGAAAGTGTTTCAAAACTTCTTTCTCTTATTTTCATCACTTTGAAAAACTAAGCTCAATAATGGCTTCTTTGTCCTTTATGATTACGATTACAAAATATGCTTAGTTTTTTAAGGCTAATAATAATATTCGAGCAAACAAAAGAATGAATGCGAGATTTAATTAGGGTCATTAATAACTACAGAATAACTATTTAATAAATGATATAAAAAGCGTTTAAAAGTTTTATTAGATCTCATATTAATTAATCAAATGAGTTTACCACCCAAAAATTTACATAATGTAAAAGACAAGCCTATAATAAAAAAAATATCCATCTAAGTATTTTTTAACTTTCTTTTTTGCGTTTCTTTTTAGCTTTATTGCGTTGCAAAAAAATAAAGTGCTTGATAAAACCCATTTGTGGTTTATACCATCTATATATGTTTCTTTGGAAGGAATTTTTGAAATAAATTTACTAATGCTTTATAGTTACTTAATACTTTATATACTTTATACTTTATATATAATACTTTATAGTTACATAAAGAAAAATCTTAATAACAATGAAATAGTATTTTACGTCTAAAACAGTTTTGCTTTTTATAGTATTGTTTTTATATAGTACTACTTTTTAAAGATTCTTACGCTGGAAACAATTTCTTTATTCTCTATAATGTTTTTTCTTCGATCTTTTGTTCATATTTTAGAATCTTGAAAGTACTAATTTTCATACATCTCTATAATAATAAATTGTACAAATACGGCAAAATATAATTATTCGAAGATTAATAAATATTAATGTAAAGTTAAATTGCTATCTTAAATACATTAAACAATTAAATAACTAAACTTATATTTCTCGAAAATGATGCGATTTAATTAGTGGTTGCATTACTAAACTTGAATGCATTTTGCAGTTTTAAGTAACAACAGGAAGACACTAATCATTCATTTTGTTATTTATGCACGTGTCCACAAAGTAAAATAAATATGCATTTTTCAACATTTAACGTTTAACACAAAATATTGGAAACCATTAATATTCTCCCCCCAGAGAAACAATTTCAACCACCTATTTGTGATTATGATAGCCAGGTTGTAATATTGTAGTAATGCAATGTTTATAGAAATAGGTAAATGAGAATTATTTACTTTTTAGCACGCGTACCATTTTCCACAGCGCTTTTGATTAAAAAAAACTAAATCAACAGAAATAATTTTTTATTTTACCCGTAGTTTTTAATTCTACACTTTCCGTTATATTATTAATTCAAAGTTTCATTTTATAAAACGTATTGTGACTTCACCATATAGCGTATTTACCATAATATTTAGTGTACATAATTGATTTATGACTCTAAATTTAGATCGAAGATTTTTTTATTACAAACATAAATTGTAAAAAAAACCAGTTCAGCATTAAACCATTGTATTAGCGCCTTGAACCATAATACGGGACACTTTTTATGCAATCCATGCAAATTCATAAAAAGTGAGTATGGTTTTCCATGCAAATTTAACCATAGTATCTTGTTATCAAATTTGAAATTTTTATAATGCGGTTCAACTTAACACATATTAAGGTTGTTGTAAATTTGAAAAATGATATGGTTTATCGTGCTTTAAAAATTCTAACAGTGTATGGATAAGGATAGAAAATAACTCTATTGTCATATTAGACTAATTTATTCAAACTGTAATTTAAAAAGGTAAGTAAGGAATCCAACTTCATTAAATATTGCGATAAATAAATAATGAAATGAGTTTTAAGCATTTATTAAAATGTTTAAATTGTTATAAGATAGTGTAAAACAAAATTTTGGCTATATACTTTATTAAAATATAAAATATTATTTTTTTAAAAAAGATCAACTTATTTAAATACGATATATTTTTGTATTATAGGCAACCCATTTAACTGCGATTGTCGACTACTCAGTTTTTGGGAATGGATTCAAGAGCACACTAGATTGATTCATGATCCCGAAAACAATATAAAAGACCTAAACTGTATACTTCCAGAAAGATTGAAAGAAACTTCCATTTTAAGTCTTCATCCAGTAGACATTTGTCCAGCACCTTTCATAGAAGATTTAGAAGCAGTGCATCTTGATCATGAGTCCTTAATTATTAAATGGAATGTGCAAAATGGAACACTCATTGATGATTTTCTCGTCACATATCACCTCACCTCAACTAGAGGAAGTAGCTTGAAATCGAGTGAACCTCTTCCTGCTATTCAAAGACGTTACCAACTTGACGAGTTGAAATCAGAAACCTGGTACACTGTGTGTGTTACAGCTGCAGGAAAATACCTAAGAACTTTAGGTAAACCAATACCATACGTTACAATTGAAGGCAAAACACAACCTACAATTCCAGATAATGGAAATCACAAGTGCCTTCAAATAAAAACACTAGCTAAGCTGCAAAAGACAAAAATGACTTTATCTACCTTAGGTATCATACTTGGGAGCAGCATAAGTGCTGCTTTGGTACTGACACTATCAGTTTTGCTGACGGCTATTAAATTTAGACGGCGGAGGAGAAGAAGACCAGTAAAGAATGATGTTCCACAGGAATATATATCCTATAGACATTTTTCCCTCCAATCATCTGAAGGTAATTGGAATGTCCGAAATGTCCCTACTTCTCCCAGTTCGAGATCGGACAGCTCAAAATGTCGAATGGCGCGAAATGACGCCTTCTCATGAGTTATGAACAAAACTTTTAAGGGATATAACAATGCGTGATATATGACTTTTTACATGAATAATTCAATCATGTTAACTCTTTTTTACATGCTACAAAGTGTATGTCTGCATGAAAGTGTAAAATACTGCGGCATTCTAATATCAAAAATTTTAATTATAAATAATTGTCCAAAAAATAAAGCAAAGAAGTTTGCAAAATTTTTTCATTTCTGGTAAAATAATTTCTGATTAGATAATTTTAAATTAAACTATATTTACTTCAATATAATTATCTCCATCTGTTTTGATGAAATTTTCTTATAATATTTTTAGATGCAGTCTTTAAAGGAACCTTTTAAAAAAGGTCGTAAATGCTTATTTAGTTATAAAAAATGTAAATCACTACCGAAATATAAAAAATTGCTTCAAATAAAATACTACAGAAACAACATGCATCAGTAATTAAGATTATTTTTTCTTCCGTTAAAATAAATATTTTGAGTAATTAGTAAAATTTTCATAGAAATGACAATCTATTATGACAATTATGTAATATTATGTAATATGACAATTTTATTTTATTTCCTGAATTCCAAATGTAACTTTTTGATCAGTACGTGCATTTTCCCATTTACTTTGATTAATTAAGCTTCCATATTTACAAACATAGCTTCAATTTGTCTATTACTATATCGCATTCATTTTTTTAATTAAATATCTAAATTGAAACATGTTTTTGTTTAAAAAAAGCTTAGATCAAAATGTAAAGAAAAGGAATTATAAAAAAAGAAATGCATATTTCTTTTTTTTTAATTTTAACCTAAAATGCGTATTTTTTTAGCACAAAAAGAAGAAAAATCAAACTTATTACTTGCCGTTACTTTTTGGACAATTATAACTTCCTTTATAAAATAATTTTTACATTTTGATAACTTAAATGTTTCTGTTTTTAAAGCGAAAAAAATGAATTATCTAAATTTGGAATGCAGAAATATTTCTTCATAAACTGTTAAAAAAGGATTTTTACAAAAGAAATAATGATAATAATGCTAAATTTGTTGAAAATAGAACTAAATTGAGAAAATAATAATAATGCTAAATTGAGAAAAATAATTTTATCAATAATTATTGAAATAAATTGGGTGAAAAAAATCCTTAAATCAGTTTTCTAAGCAATATCAATTGCTATAATTGGAAATAAAATGCTCCGGAGTTTTATAATAAAGTGATACCAATTAAATTCAAGCATTACAGAACGCTATATCACCTACTTTTTTATCTACTTTAATTTACATTTTATTTTATTTAAAAAATGCTGAAAAAATTTAAATATTTGTTAATTTTAAAAAATGAATGCAAGAAGGGGCTATGTCTCTAAAATCTTTAATGCTTGTTACATTTTAATAAATAGTGTTACTTACATACCTAAAATGAAAAACATAAATTCTTAAAACTCAGAAATGAATTTTAAATTGACTAATAGCTTATAAAATGGGTTGAAAGTTTTGTTCTAGATAATTAGATTAAAACTTTACCTATTAACTTATAAATACAATCATTTCAAGCGTATAATATATAATTTTAAATACCGAACGTCATCAGCACATGTGATACAAAAACTCTTTATTTTTAATTTTTAGTTCACTATATTACAAACAGTTGAGAAGTATTAATCTATATATATTTTTTTAATGATAACACATTTTACGCAAATCTGCGATGTGTTTCAATTACTAAAAAAATCTTTGTTTTATTATAAAATTGATAACTTGTAATGGTTCAGATAACAGAAACATATAATTCTTATTTTTATATATTTTTTGTAAATAATTAAGAAAAATTCCAGTGTGTTCTGAAGCTGAATAACTACGAATGTTTTGAATTCAATAATAGTATTAAACTTTTCATTCGAAAACACACAGTTGACAGTTTGTAGAATATGTTTCATAAAACTTCAATCAAATATCGCTCAAAAATAATGTAAAAAGAAAAGCTATAAAAAGCTTCAAAGCATTTAATATTCACATTATTTTTCCTTTTATAGAAAATAAAACTTTTTTTGCAACAACATCTAAATTTATACACCCATAAAACTATTGCGAATCTTTTAAAATCACTTAAATAAAACGAGTGAAAAATCATAAAGTTGATTTTTACATCTTTACACTCCATCAAAGATGTATCAACATCAAAACAAGCGGAAATCAGTTTTAGGACTATCCGCGGGGTAAACAAAATTCTCTACGATCGTCTCTTTTTCGCCTTTTCGCCATGGTTGATAAAATGTAAGAAAAAATTGAGGGGAAAAAATACCAGAAACTGAAATACTTTGCATTGAAGTGAAGAAGCGGCAATGAATATTTAACGGAGAGGCATTAGTTTGCCATAAGATTTTCCCACCGCACTCAACCAGATAGATCTTAGTGGAAATGGATCAGTAGAAACTGGCTAAAACACTATGAATAATTCAAGTGTTGGGAAAAAAAGCAGCTTGGATATTTAAAATCACAAACGTATTTGAACATTTTCTAGCATTTTTTTTCCTTTGGTAAAAGAAGAAGAAAGTTAGAATACGTGTTTGAAAGTTAAGAAGATAAATTGTTTCACAAATGAGGAAATTAAAATTTACATTTCTTAATTAGCGCTAATGACAATATTAAAAGATTATAATTAAAAAATGTTTTAAATAATTAAAAGCTTTAAGTCAGATTTTTTTAAACAGAGAAAATAAAAGATCAGAGAAATATATCTGGTTATGTTATTATTCGAGATCTCTTCTCATTTAGTTCAGGTCAAAAAACAAAAAGTTTAGAATATAACTTAAATAGGTTTACAATAAAAGAGCAACATTCTAAATGCTTAATAATGCATTGAAGAAATAACAAAATCTTTCACCTAAAACATTGAATCACCCTTATATAGGCAAGTTTTAATTCACGCAACTCAATCACTAAACAAGCATTTTAAATTCTTTGTAAAAAATAACGTGAAGATGTATGTATAATTTGTAGTGCATATAATCTATGATTTTGTTAAACTATTCTGGTTATTGCTTAGTAAGAGAGCACATATACATGAAATTCTTCTGATTTTAAAATTATTCATTAAAATAAACTATGACTCTAAAATAAATGCTGATAGACCAACAGATCTTAGAGGAATGCCATTAATTTTTACACTGTTTTGAAGGAAAGAAAACTGCAATACAAAGGCGAATAACTCAAAATTGTTTCCAAGGAGTTTGATTTTTCAAAATAGCATGTAAACCCTTTTGAAATACCTACGTATTTTCATTATCTATACTTAAAAAGTTAAAAAGATTAGGTCTTTTACAGTTATTAAACTAATCTAAACTCAAAATGAACTCAACGGCGTGACAGCTTATGAAATTCCAAGGCCTATTGTACCCATCCCAGTTTTCTTGACCTTGGGGCTCTGGTGTGCAGGGATCGATGTTCCAATTGAATGGCCAGCCTAACATGGAACTCCCAGTGTTTAGTCCCCTTTGTACTCATTTTATCGACTTACTGAAGGGATGAAAGACTGAGTCAACATTGACCGGTCTGAAGATAAAACCCCAAACCTGTGGCATGGGATCGCGAGAAGGCTAGCATTCAGCCACCACCAAGCTTTTAAAAATTACAATTTTTATTTCAAAAGTGTCTGTCTTGCCTAAGTGCCGCTTCTGATTTTTAAATTAAAAAACAGTAACTCTAAAATCTCTATTTTAGCAAGAATATTTTAGTTGTTGTTGTGGTGGCTATTGCGATTGTTCTTTGATATTTATTTGTGATCAGTAATTAAAAGGTTTTAAGCTTTCCGTTATTTGTTACTGTGAATGTTTCAAATTATAATTTGTCTCTATCTAATCAGTAGGTTTTATAATCAAATATTTATATGAATCTTAAAATATAAATTCTAAGTTTGCAGAAAGTTTCAATAAACTAATAATGAATAATATAATGAATTTCAAACATTCTCTCATCTAACGTGTCGTAGAAGATAAATAATATGAAAATTTTCAATATATGATTGCATTTACAGTTATAAAATTTAAAATAATTAATATAATTAGATTTCGATGCACAATTATATACAATAGTATTTCATATAAACACGTATATGTTTAAATTCCGAAACACAAAGATGCGTATTCGTTTAAAATTTAGTTACTACAGGCATTACACATTAATATAAATTAAGATACATATTCTTAATTCTATATGTGTGACAATCATTTTACTTGAAGATATATTATGTAATCATCAAAAAATAATTTAACACAATATTTTTCCTCACATTTTAATATGATGTTATTGATTTACCAAGATAATTACAAGAACTTTAAAAAAATATGTTTTTGCATGTAATACATTAAATTTTACATAAGAAATATTAACAAGTTGTAAAATATTATTTGATGTATTGTAATTAATATATTGTTTTGGCATAAAAACATCAAAAGCTGTGTTTATGTTTTAGAACCTCCAAGAATTATAAACCACTGCTTGGAGCATGCATCTTGAAGCAGAGATTGCAATACATTTTTGCATTTGGTGAGTCAAAATTATTAAAAGTTAATATGCTTTAAAAGAAATTTTTCATTAATTATTTTTCAAAAAACTGTTGCTGATATGAGAAAGTAAATATATATAATACAAATATATTTTATGCTAATATATGTATGCAATTTAAAAAAAAATATTATTATTGAAAAGAGATTTTTTTTCGATTCAGCTTAAAGTTTGAAAGTTCATGTAGAAAAAAAACGAAACGAATGAATATATGTGTAGTTATTTCTTTAAAATATGTATGTATTTAAATAACTCAAAGAAATTTTTGAAACCATGTAAAACAAAGTTGATTGGGGATTATTAGTTATGAAAATTAATTAATTGTGAAAGAACTGCTTAGAAGTATGGATACTTTTTTGCATAAAAAATATGATAAGTATGTGTATGAGTTATTATAATACTTTAGAAAAAACAAACTTATTATTCTATTATGAAGTCTTGATGGTTATAAGTCTTTAAAAAAATGCATTTATTAAAGGTTAAAATGTTCCAATCATTATTTATTAAGAAATTTTTAAAAAAAACTTGTAAAGAGCAATGTTTACCTTAAAGAGATAAAACTGTAAATACAACATATTTTTGGCATGCTTTATTAAAATGTTTTTTCATTACTTCTTTTAGCATAAACACATAAGACATTTCCTTTTAAATGCAAAATGTAAAATTTTTACTAATTTATAACTATATTGGTTTAGTTAGACATTATTTATCCAGTTTAGCATAAAATGGTTTTTATCTACTGCTGATCATTAAAAGAAAAGCATAAAGTCTTTTCTAAAAAATATAAACATAATATTTATGAGAAATAAAATTTTTGTCTCCATAACTAATGAAACTCTCTATCAATTATATGTTCCTTATAACGTAATTATATCACGAAAAAAAAATTTCAAAAGATCAGACATATAAACACAATTTTCATGAAGTATCATTTCTTAAAATAATAAGAAAGTTTAAATTTATGCTGTAAAATATATGATTTTTAAATATAAAACTGTTTTCCTCTTAAATCTTATTGTATTTTCAAATAAAACTTATCAGCCAACATTATAAATAGCAATCTATAGTAACAGTTGTCTCTTATCATAACATTATTAACTGCGAAGTTCCTTAACTTTGTTTTCCAGTATAAATCAAAAGTATTTTATAAAAATATTTTATAATTCCATAATTTCTTTCAACCCTTTCAGACTCGAAGATTCTTACATAAGTCTTATAATTGTTAAAATTAATTGTTTTCAGAAAAATACTGGAAAATTTTTTTAAAGTATTTTGAAATTGATTTATAAAAAAGCAGTTTTAGTTATAATTAAATTACTATTATTTTTTTAAGAAAATTTTATTATAATTGAATTGATGAAGTCAAATACAGGTGATCATTTTCAATAGGTTTTAAATGCAAATGACCTAGTTTAGAAATTATTAATATAATAATTTTATAAATAATTAATTTCTACTTATGAAACTGGATATACACTATAACTCATTTAAAACATATCTTAACTTTAAACATTCCTAATAGAACTGTTAAAACTAATTCAGTACAAATGAAATCCCTATCATAAATATTTTTTTTTTTAACATTTGCCGGAAATTCGTTTAATTTACATTGGAGGCCAAACTAAAATTCCCGGACAGCAACAAAAATAATAATAATATATTCGAATAAATAACATGTATATACAATCATCAATGTTGAAAACATAATTGAAAAAAAATTACATTTGTACGTAATCTTCAAAGAGATTTAAGTCTGAAAGGGTTAGTTTTTTGATAATTGTGTAAGGTAAGAAACTCGAATTTTTATTTTACTTACACTTTCAGGTCGGGCGAGAATTCGAAGCAGAACATTCTTCTCTAGTTTTTCTTTTTCCACAATTTTCGTCTGGACCTGTTTAAAACAAAAGAATACAGTTATAAAGTGGTGAGATTTTATTTCCAACAGCAATTATAATTGACTATTTGATCACGAATACAGAAACTCAAAAAAGGAAAGATAAAATGAAAGACATACGTAGAGATATGCTGCTTACGATATGCAGGCTATCGAGCATGAATTGATTTGCTGCTCAAACATTTTGTTGAAATAAAAATATTTTATGCGCGAAGGGTTTAGATGTGTAATATCTAGTCTGTGGCAAATGTTGTGAAAATTTTTAAAAAGTGAAAATTTTAGCAAGAGTATTTTACTTGCAAACACAAATTCTAAACTCAAAATTGTTGGTAAAAAATAAAAATAAAAATTAAAATGTTTTTATCCGTAGTTATTGTAACGCTATTTACATGTTTCTCGTTTTTGTATAAATGCATAAATTGAAAATAAAATATTGTTTTTGTGTTTTTGTGTTGATTTATTTTAATAACTTAGTTTTAAATTTCAGTTTTCATCTTTCTAGTAGTACGTGATTTGAAAGCTAGTTATTAACAAATAATAAAATTTAGTACTACTGATAATGCATAAAAACTAAATTGTTATTTATTATACACTTTTTTCAGTAGATAAAAATCATTAATATAATCAGTAATCCTTTTTTACTATAATCTTGAACTGTTAAGAATAAAATCTCTTTTGAGAGGTACCCTCTACATCTGCCTAACACATTAGCATAGAATTCAAAAACTGTAACATGGTTGCTAAATTTTTTGATTTAATTAAAATTCGCTACGATTTATCACAACTTCTTTTTCCACCAACATATTTGACTGCGTAAGGCTAACAAAAAAAAAAGGGCTTAGTTATAGTTTAGAGTAACTAATAGCCAATTAATCGATTTACTTACTTAAAGAGGGATTAGGAATGGTTAAATTTATGAAATAAAGAAAATTTAAAAGCTATGAAATATGTAATGCCTATAATGGCATCACAATTACAAAGTTGAACTTGAATAAATTTTAAGAGACAAGTACTTTTTGTATTAACAATTTCTTGGAGCTAGCATTCAAATATTTAAAAAATATTCAACACTGAAGGCATTTATTTTCTTAACTCATTTGTAATTGATTTGTAGGTGTTATTTTCCTAGCAAAAATTTTCGGATATTTTCTAAATACAGTCGAATCTTGATAACATGAATTTTTAGATAATACGAAAAATCTGAAACACCTACCTATTTGTTATGTAGAAAATAGAAGAGAAAAACATATTTAAGCTGAAATGATTTCTCAGTGACCCTTGAATCACAAAACATTTTTTTAATTAAAATTCTTTTTTCTCTGAAATTTAGGAGAATATAAAATGCTTTCTTAAACTCTGTTCTTGAATTGTTATCTTCACTTATTTCATGAATCATTCCTACAATCCCTTATTATATAGAAATTGTCATTATAAAAATAAAATTTCCTGAATCATCCATACCTAAAGAAGTAGGCTTCTAAGATGTGCGCATATATTGAATACTCATGCATAAATTTAAAAAGAAATTGTTAATTTAATGAGTGAAAAAACTGATACCTATGAAGAAGTAGTTGCAATGAAAAACGGTGACTGAGAAAAAAACCAGAAATATTTAGAGTTTACAGTATCGGGTGATATATAAAATAGGAAGAAGATAACAATAATTGAGGAAAAACGTAAAGCCAAATGAAGAAGTCAATGGCATAGTTTGAAGAAACTGTTCTTGAAATAAATATTAAGTAAGTTGTAAATAATATTTGAATAAAATATTCAATTTTCGATATCACAAAACTTTTAGTGTCTCTCTTCGATCTTGTGATACAAAGTTTTGACTACATGTATCTACTTATCCTCATAACATGAATACGCTAGTGCGTTATGACTGTGTAACATAAAATATACCGGTTACTTAAAAAAACATATACTCAACGAGCTTTATAAAAATGTCGTAAAATTTCACTGAGCATTTACTTAAGTCTTCCTATAAATTTTTGCCACACTTTTCATTTGATTTAGAGAGTATTTTCTCTATTTACAAAACAAACATATCGGAATATTTTTAAAATGTGCTTTAAAAAGAGAACTTTACGACTGAATTATAGAAAGTTCAAATTACACGTTAGGTTTACTTTTATGTTTAAGAACTAAATTTATTGAATCTAGCTACATAAACTGAAAACCTGAGAGCCACAAAATGGCTATTCCTTGTATCTAGACTTTTTAAAAACTACTGCTAGAGGCAGCAGGATTAAAAAGTTCCCAACAAGTGATGAGTATGAAGGAACGGTCAAATTTACACCGAAGGCGACTAGTTTTATGTATGAAAAAAGAAAGTGATAATTGTTTTCTTGAAATTTCCTTCTGTAATAAAAAGTTTCAAATCTGTATACTCACAGAAGAAAAGTACCAGGAGTAAACGGTATTTCCATCCGATCCGTCAAAATGAGCAACCGATGCTGTAAAAACATCAGCCAAATAACCACGATGCATGAACTGAAATAATGAAACAATATTATATAAAATAAATTTTTCCAACAAAACATTGATTTTTATAAATGACCTTAATAAGATTAATTAGAAACAACATAATAATAAATTTGAAATTTTTATAGCTCTTTTCATTTGAGTGTGAGAATACAGGCTATCATTAAAAAAACTTTCATAAATAAATACAGATCTCTTTTCTAGTTTTTGCTTTAAATTATTAAAATATTATCTATCGCAGCTATCGTAGCTTCGACTGATGTTTGATTTCCCTATATTTATCTGTGTGTTTGATTGACTTGCACTTTCTCCGATTTGACGACTCAGATTCCACTCTAGCCTATTGCTCCGGTGAATTTTACAGCCAGAAAAGATTTATTGTCTAAATTATTGCAAAATGTCTCAGGAAGCAATTTACAAAATTTTACTTACTTAATTTCGGTAAAATTAATGTGTTCTGTGAATCTTTTTTTTTTTTTTTTTGTGTGTGTGTGTGTGTGTTTTTATAGAAATTCTGAGTTTTAAATTCAATGTAATTTTACATGAGACTCCTGAAATGCTGCAACCTGACAAAATGCTACAACCTGAATGTCAAATTGAGGATCTTTATCTGGAAAATCCAAATCTGCAATAAAAGTTAGAGGTTCTTATTAAAGATTTTTAAGTTATCCTAGACACGGGGTGAGATTGGGTGTCAAGTTTTGGATCGTTGAATGCATCTTTTAAGAATTTTTCACGTGTGTATTTTTTCCCACTTTTCGTTTTGATCCGAGGAATATTTCTTGAAATATTTGATATTTTTTGTGTGTTGATATTTGATATTTGATATTTTTTGACAGCTTTAGAAACTCCTTTATCTGTTAAGTAAAGAAAAATAATTATCTTACTTGACCATTGTATGATATTTTTTTCGCATCAAGAGCAAAATATTGTTTTCCAGTTAGCATAGCCGTATCCTTAGTTTCCTTTTCTTCAACAATCTCTGTTGTAGTTTCAAATTCTTCTACTTCACATTGCCAAGTCGGTAACATAAAACTATATTGAATTCCTATAAATAACATTAAATAAGTTAGAATCCCGATGTGTTTGTTACATAATAAAGCTTTTACAAACAAAATGACCAAAGATTTCAAAGAAGAATTTAAACTTGTTTTCTTTTTCAAACTCAGACAAGAGAAGCACCGTAAGTGTAAATCACCAACTAAGTTTAATTTCAGGAATAATATAAAATTCAGGTTATATAAAAATTCTATTTTTACACTAAATATGCACTATATCTCTCTAACTGCAAATGAATAACAATAATATCTTTAAGAAAGATGCTTTAATTTCATAATATAGGGTGGTTAAAATTAAACTATCGGTATTCAAAAGCTCCTCGCTCCGGTTCTACTTAACGAATCCAATTTAAACTTTAGATACATCCTATTTAAATCATGAGACCGAGATTTTCATTGAAGAAAATGGTTCCAAATTTTGCCATTAGGTGGCGCTATATCACAGTAATAAGAAAGATAACTGCTCGAAATTCAATGAATAAAAGAAACTTCAGTTTGTCAACAACAGGCATATAAGGGTGCAAGTGTGAATTTGTACATAGGTTTAGCAATATAGCGCATCTATTGATGAAAATTCGAATTATTTCCTTTTAATGGAACCCTCGACCCCATGATCTAATTGATAAATATTCGAAGTTTAATACCAATTCTTTTAG
This sequence comes from Parasteatoda lunata, assembly GCA_949128135.1. Classification (NCBI taxonomy): domain Eukaryota; kingdom Metazoa; phylum Arthropoda; class Arachnida; order Araneae; family Theridiidae; genus Parasteatoda; species Parasteatoda lunata. The sequence continues at coordinate 44,497,795 of OX421980.1, forward strand.
AACGACCCGGGCTCGGAGCCTCTGAGTATCTTCAGTTTAATTCTAACCACCGTGCATTTTTAACCCTATTGTTTCAAATAAGTATGGTGAAATAATTTAAACTATTGATGCGAAAAAGCCCTTTTGAGATTCTGCTGTTTCTGATGACGTTAGGGTCAAGCCAAGTTCTTCAACCATTTGCCTTTTGCAAATTAAGTCAACAAGGTGCCACTTTTGTTTGACAAGAGAGCACCGCAAGGCTGAAAGTACTTCTTAGCTCAGAACCCCTCATATATATGGATACACTCATTCATGTTGCCACTTCCTCAATTTAGACATACATCTGAAGAAGGAAAACTTTCTCCAGATCTTTGTACCAATGGTACTGCTCTGAGATGAACCACAGGGCTTTCGATTCATCAAATTTTACAAGTACGCATATCTTCCGTACTCAGTAAATCTTAGCGGAATCGAGGATCGAACCTCAGCCACTCCGGACCAGAACCCTATTCTCTTTTATATATATATTAAAAAAAAAAATATTAAATATTGGAGTTTTTGTTTTGTAACCCTTTCAGGGACAGTGTTATAAAAGCTGTTAACTTATTTTTGACAGTAAAACTATTACAATCTAAGTGGTTGTAATAACCATTAAAATTGTAATAGCGGGGTGATGACCACAACTCTTTTTTTCACAAGATTTTAATTTTGATTCAAACTTTCTGCCTTGCACAGTGTAAAGCAATTTTGTGATGTTTTCAGAAATAACTTTTCTATTTGAACTTTCATAATTCTCTCTAATCAATGAAATAATTTTGTTTTAAAACATTTAATCTTTTATCTATTTCAAAATTTGCTGGAACTTCAAAATTAAAGAAAATGATTTATTTTATTTCTTGACTCTCAAAATATGAAGGATAGTTTTAATTCGGAAAATACATGGGCAATCAAAAATCAATGTTATTTCTACTTTTTAGAAATTTCGCCATATCTCCGGGATTATTTAATTGAATAAAAAATATTTTGCCCAAAATCATGAAAACAGTTTATTTGAAAACATTTCAATGAAGAAAAATTGAAAAAGTTTAAAACTATAGGGTAAAAAGTTTTTTATATATTTTTAAACTATTGAATCTTATGTAAAAAAAAAACTAAAATATGAACTGAATTGATTGATTAGTTGATGGGAAATGAAAAATTTTATGTATGACTTATTAATACTTGTATATGCCTTAGACTACGCAGGATGTCCCTTAGTCAATGGCCTTAATATACATTTTAAGAATAGTTAACGAAACCGTTATTAAAATTTGACAAATTACTATTGAGAGAAGCGGTATATCAAGTGCCCCGAAACCAATTTCATTGACAAGAAATACTCGTAAGGGTTTCTAATAAACGACTTAAATCTCACTTGAGTTTCTTTCGGCAATTAAACTGGCTTTATTATTATTATTATTCTGAATACTTAAATTAAATATTTAACCAGTTTATTGGGCTAAATCTAAAAACAAAATATTTTTTATTATTCTATTATCAAACGATTGCTGAATTTTAATAAATTTACATCAATGAGCGCATAGTTGAAAATTCTTTATTTTTATCAGATAAACGTTTTGTTCAATTAAATTTTTAATCTATGAAGTGTTCATTTAAAAAAAAAAAATTCTCAATAACTGCCGATTCCCAATTAAAATTTGTATTTTATACATGAGCGCTTTATGCAGGAATTGCGTAGTAATTGTGTAAAATTAAATAAATAATTTCATCTTATTACAAAATTAGAAATAAACATTTCTATTAAAATTGGAATTGAATAATCAAATCAGAATTTAATAATCAAAAAAGAATCTTCTTTTTAAGGAAGAATTTTGTATTTTTTTATTTAATTCTAAATAATTAAATTTAATATTTAACCCATTTATTAAATTGAAAACTCGTTATTTTTAGTGGATAAGCGTTGTGTTCAATTCATTTATCTTTATTATCTGTTCCTTTTAACGTAAAATTCTGAATAATTTTTTAAAAAAATTGTATTTACAATGTTTATCACTTTTTTTATGAAATGTACTAAGTTAAAATAAAAAATAATTGTTGTTAATTGCTACCATGAATTTAACTCTGATGTCATGAAACGCATAAGAAAATGTTTAATAATAATACAAAATAGTACAAACTCTACGAAAACCCCATATAACCAGTACTATATTTTTAGTACATTAAATAAATAAGAAGAAATCGCTTGTTAAATAACATTTCATACGTAATATTTTTAAAATTTAAAAACTATATTTTGATAAACTACTAAATCTAAAACTATTATTATTATTATTAGAAGATAAGCAATCTCTCAGACATATTATCAACGATAAAACTTGGTACTAATATCTTTTAAAATAAAGGCATTTTAAGGTATAAAATTAAGCAATTTAACACCAATAAATTTGACAAAAAGTAATAATCTTGCTCTTCAAAATGTACTCAACCATAAAATAAGAAAAGGATATATTTTATGAGCATGGATGGGGACGAAGATTATGTCATCAAGTTCAAAAATAAGTACTCACTCTTCTGTACTAAATGGCATCGTATGATAAAATATAAAGATTTCTTGTAAACACTGTTATTATTGAGTTACATAACAGTCAAGTTGCGAGAAATGTATTGAAGCGAAAGCCTATCTACAGAAGGCAGAACACACTACCAAATAACATCGTGGCCATCCGATAAGGTCGTAAAAATGACGAACGTCTAGCCTTAGGTGATAGGAAGAAGTGAATCCCTTCTTCAAAAAAAAAACTTTACCCTTTTTCTTTTTATATCTGTTGACATTTGACTGGAGAAAGCCTTAGGGTAAAATAAAAAATTTTACTTTCATCGCAGAGCTATTTCACATAAAAACATTTTTCCTTACTTGAATTGAAGTCATGTATTATAGAAATGCCTTTTGCTACTACTGTGTCTTCTGCAGCATCTTCAATTTCACTTAGAGGATCGTGGTAATCAACTCTGATGATACTGGCAGGGTAGTCGTAATAAACCTGTAAGAAGAAAATAAATAGTTATTTTAATTTACTTATACTTATTTTAATTTACTCATTTAATTCACTCATTATAATTTTAATTCAGTCAGTCATTGCACTTGAATCTTGTTTTAATTCATGTTTTTCTTCTACTTAAAATTCAACGGAGCATTATCACTTAGTTTTGATATTATTTAAATAACTAATTCTTTTTTCAAAAATGATATTTGGTGATAATTTGTTTCATAGGTTTTGTTTCATTTGTTTCATAGGTTTTGTTTCATTTAACATATCTAGGCATGAAGCCCCTCCAAATCAAATGAAAAATTTAGTTTCTCTGTTCAACATTTAGTACTCCATATTAAATATCTTATAATATCTAGTTTTCATACCAAATATCTACAGCATATTATGTTCGTCTTTTCGAGTTTAATACATATATGCATTCACATATGAGCAAACTTTCGAATATTTTTGATATCTTTTGTGGATATTTTTGTTTTTTGTGTTGTGTTTAGATGATATTTCGATTATTCACGAATTGCTGATATTTAATTTATACTTTCTTCATGCATATATATATATATATATATATATATATATATATATATATATACACGTTACTGTATTTTTTCCATTAATGAAAATTATGGTTTCCCATAGCAGAATGAAGGAATTTTCCTGAACTCCTGACAGCACTTGTTGCAAATTTTTTCCAACACCATCGACCACATTTTAAGCACCTCCCGCTAGTGCAACAAGAGCTGCCATTTGCATTTGTTGAAAATTTGCAAGACTATTTTGACCTTTAACTTCAATATCAGCCTCTGTCTTTTGCACTGTCTCTGTTACATTTTTTAGACTTTCTTCTGCTTCATTCTTTTTGCTTTGTAACTTTATGGCTAGCTGATGATACGAAGTCCTAAGTTTTCCTTTTAATTTCATGTGCTTTATTTTCAGCCTTTTTAGTAGCGAACTGAACTTCAGATTCTACATTTTCAATTTAAGATTTTAATTGGAATTCAGCGGAAAAAATTGTTGTGGCAGCTTTGGTCTCAAAATCCTCATTTTTTCTTGTCAACTTAATCTGCCTTTGATTGCAACAGAGATTATGCTTCCCAAACTTTTGATTTTAAATGGATACTGGAAGTAGAAATGGAATTTCCACTTGTGACTGGATACTTTTCACCTGATTTTCAGCTTTCTTTGCCATATTTTGTAGCTGAGCCGCGTTACTGGTTACAGCACTTTCAGTGGAAGTTTGAAGGTTCTTAAGTGCAATTTCTGCTTTCCGAATTTTTTAATCATGTTCTCTTTGGGTTTTATTTTGAAGCTCTTGAATCTTTGCTTCTACTTAGCTTCTGTTTATTTCAATAGTTTATTTTGCTTTTGACAGAAGATTCTTCACAGCAGTTTCAACATCACTTACTTGTGCTTCAGCTATGGAATGAAGATTTTTCACAGCTGCTTAAGCTTCAGATGCCTGGCTTCTGAAGTTGAGAGGCAGAATCCGAAACAGTATTCATAACCTTACTTTGAAGATTCTGAGCTGCAGTTTCCACTTGCTTTGCCTTTTCATCAATTTGACTGGAGACTTTAGCAGCATTTTGTTGAGCTCTGGCTTGAATATTTAAAACAGTAGCCTGAGCTTTTGCGAGTACATCTTGAATACGGGATTCTAGCTCAGCATTTGCATCGGCTATGCTTTTCTCTGCTTTAGATTTCATATCTAAAGCAGCTGATTTAGAACTTTTGATATCTAAATAAATTTGTGCTTGAGTCTTAAATTTAAAATTTTGAAACTTATTTTCCTTCTTTTTTGGCCTTATATTGAATTAATTCATTCGTCTCAGACACTACTTTTTCAGCTTTTGATAAAGAGTCTTTAAATTTATTTTCTGATTTTTTGTTTTATTTTGAACCACAAATTGAGTTGATTAAATGAACTGTTGAACCTTTGACTGCGTTTTATCAATACCTGTTTTTATTTCTTTAACTTTTGACTGAACATTTGAAAACCTTTCGTGGGCATTGTTTTGAATGTTTTCGGCAGTATCTTGGGTGACTTTCTCCGTGCCAGACTTGGCTTTATTCAATTCTCCTTCAGTTTCTTTTACCTTGACTTCAGCTTGTTCTTGCAATTGGCAAGCTCCTTGTAATATAGAATGTCTCATACGAGTCTTTCTATGTTAAATAATAAGCTTGAAATAGATTTCTCTTATTAATTTTAAGAAGTAGAAATCGTTCTTTCACAAAGAGTCATAAAAAGTCAAGATGCTAATTAAAAGATTATTTTCTGAAGTTAATGGGTAATAAATCTTAGAAAAACATGCATTAAGAAAATCCCAAAAATTTCTTATGGTCTGAACGATGTCATGTTTTGAAACATATTTAAATCTCAAAATTTTCCAATTTGAAGGAAGTTTGATTAAGTTAAGGCTATTCTTGCAACAAATTCCCTTTCAGAATCTCTGGTTAAGTATCAGAAGTCACCCCAAACGAAAGTTTAAATTATTTTTGAGGTTGTTTAGGTTATTTTGCGGTATATATGAGGTTGGTAAGAAAACAACCATAAAAATTATACCTCTTAAAGGTTGTAACTGAGGTGTTGGAAGTTGTGTTACATACACTTCAATTCATTTTGAGGTTGTTTAAAACTCACTTCAAATAAACCAGGCTGATGAGGTGATTTTCAAGGTATACAGGTTGTTTTACTGACACTTATAACAAAAAAGGTATTTATGAGGATTAAAAATTCTTTCTTCATTTCAACTAAAGAGAATAAGGTATTTATTGAGATATATTAAGTCATTTTATTTATATCTAAGCTCATTTTGAGGCTCTTTTAAATTAACTTCATATCAACCAGACTGATAAGATGATTTCTAAGGTATACCAGGTTGTTTTTCTGACACTTGTAACAAAAGAGGTATTTATAACATATATAAAAGTTACTTTTTATCAACCAAAAGAGTCAGGTATTTATAGATATGTAAAAAGTAATTTTATTTATACCTAAGCTAGCTTATTTTGAGGTTGTTTTAAAGTACACTTCATATTAGCTAGATCACTTCCCTGAGTTCCGTGCAAGCTGGTGAAGGGCGTGTGTGTATTGGCAATCGAAAGTTTATGAAAAATTCGGTAAGTGTGTTTGACAATTATTGATTTAGTTTCATCACTTTTAGACAAATATGATTCAATTTTAAAGGTTGTTAATGGCAGTACTTTGTTCGGTGTATTTTATTCGTGGCTGTGGTACTTGTCATGCTTTTAAACGCCCTTAGCTACGAGGATTAAATAGAAAAAATAGAAGTACAATGCCATTTTTCTAAAAAAAAAATTATTTCATCCAGTTTATTTAAATCATGAAAGAAAACAATTTATTTTGTTTAATTAATTCTGTTGAAGATCATATGAATCTAATATTTAAAAGACTGTCGCTATTAGTGTAAATATGACTTTCTTACTAATTCATATTTTTTACTTTTAGGTTCCAATACTTCCAAGTTCAACAAGGAGACAGAATAAATATTTAAATAATTTTGTTGTTTTGTAATTTGTAAAAAAAATATAATTTTAGTTTTAAATAAAAGTATTTTGAATGTCAGCTGTTTAAATTGTTTAATTGTTTAAATTTGCAGTTTTAAGGCTTTAAAAATTCAAGCAACTTCTGCGTCTACCTTATAAAAATGTGAGTCACCACAAATATTATTTTTAACTGTGAAACTCGGATAAGTGTCATTTCGAGATAATTTATTTGAATCTATTAAAATTACTGAAGAATTATGTATTTGAAAGTTTCTTTTATAGCTTAACATAAAAAGTAATTACTGCCGAAGGTGTGATATTAAAGACTTCAGGTTGATAAATGAAGATTTCTACTCGTGAAAAAATGTAAAGATATACACTATTCCTTATATAATATAAATAATACTGAGGTTAAACACTAAAACATTAAAAACTGAAAACGTTTGCGAATTATTACCTTCTCAAGTATTAAAAAAAAACAACAACTTTAGGTTGAACTATAAAAGCCAAAAGTGTAAAATGTCGCATTTTCGGTTTCTAAATTCATACTTCTAAAAATACAAAAATATATACTTGAGGTTACCGAAATAATAACCTAAATTAGAAAATGGAATACCTCACGTTAATGAAAAATAATCCTTCGAAGTGTCAAAAAATGCAATTGATGTTGTTTTATAACAACCGGAAGTATAAAATGGCACACCTTAAGTAAATAAATAAAAACATCAACAACTATATAAACCCACACTTGCGGTTGAAAATTAATAACCTAAAGTAGAACATCAAACACCACACGTTCATAAAAAACAATCTATCCAACGGTCAAAAAATACAAAAATATGTAGTTGAGGTTGAAATATAATAGCCAGAGGTAGAACATTAAACACCGCACGTTAGTACAAAATTACCTTTACAACTATCAAAAAATACACTTGGGGTAGATCCAGAATGACCGAAAGTGTTAAATAAAACACCTTAGGTTGTTGAATAAATACTTTCATGGGTGTAAAAAAATATATCTCAGGTTGATAAGTAATAACCTAAGGTTGAGAATGAAACACCTGGAGGTATAATTAAAGTATATAGGTATTCATTTGCACCCTTTCAACCTAACGAAGATATATTTAAATAATATATATATATATATATATATATATATATATATATATATATATATATATAAGTTGAACTCAATCTGCAGCCTTTTCACGGCTTTTTTCTCTACAAGGTTTTTTTCGAATATGCAGTTATTATTTCATAAGATGATGACTTATAATTTTTATAAGCATGAAACAAATTTTCCAAAAACGTGTTTTTCTTACTCTTAAATATACAGATCTTACAGAAACATTAACAAATAAAAAATTTTAAATTTGATAAATTAAGTTTGAATATATGTTCTTTAGGATTAGAAGATAATTTTATTAATTTTCAAAACAGTTTTCCCTCAACAAACTGATGGCGATTTCCGTAGTTTTAATCGAGAACCTTGGAAGTATCAGTAATTCAATAAGATGTATAAATTAATTTAGATTTGCTTAGATAAGTAGAATATAAACAGATTAACTTATCGATTCTTAAACCTTTCGCCAAGCATGAAAAGGGAAGCACTTTAATCTATTTAACTTAAAATAGCGAGCTAATATTTTAAACCTTTGAACGCGAGATATTTATTAGGTAAGAATACACACATTAATAAATTCTTTACGAAACAAAATTTATAAGGTAACTAATTTTTGTGCTGTTTTCTGTTTATTAAATTGTATTTTTACTAAATAAAATAAGGTCGAGAGAAAATTTTTAAACCTTTTTGGGTTGATATGTCTTAGCAAGTCACAAGTTGTGCTAAGTTTTTATTCTAAATCAGTCATGAACCATTTCAAGTACAAAAATACACAACACTTACAAAAGTACAAAATTCTGTACTATTTTGTTGTACTTATTCCCACTGAAACAAAAAGTATTATCAAAACTACCAGAATATGCTAAACTTCATCGTGTTTATGGCTCTATGTAAACAACAAAAATCTCGGTAAGCGCTTTGGTAATGATTTCTATAAAATTAGCAATAAAATTTTATTTTATAATATGTAATAAAGTTTAATAAATATATTGAAATTTGGTAATTTTACCATGACGCATTAGAGCATGGCATAACAACCACTTATTTGCTTAAATTCACTTTTCAGTTCTGCATTTTTTACTAAATTGTGTCGCAGTAAGAATTATAATTTTGATAACCCGAATTTTCGACAAACCGTTATCATATGAACAGAGCAATTGCCAAATGAATGGTTTAAATACCACACATTTTGGTTTTATTAGCCAGAGTTAAAAGGTTTTTTACCAGAAATGTCATTTCCATACAGTACTGTAAAACTGAGTTATTTTAAAGAAGAAAACAAAATATTTTCAGTGTATATATGAAAGAAGGAACTAGTTTAGACAAGTAGAATATTTATGTTACTTATTACTCAGAATTATTCTTTAAATTTTGGCTGATTGAAAAAAACCGCATTACACTTTTATACGTAGTTGTAGATTCAATGCATATTCTCATTAGTGATGAGGAGAAGAAATCTGTGAGAGAGACGCTGCAGAATTCGAACCAATTTATGTCCGGTGGTACATAGTAGGATACTCTAATCACCATAGTTGTGCAGCGCGCAAAAGAATAAACCTACTGAAAGAATAACCACCTTAAATAACTTTTGATCTAATGATTGGATCTCCACGTTCTATGACTCAATCTTAATAATTCGAGGGGTGAACTCCTATATGCTAATTAATAAATGCAGACAATATTTTAAGTTATGAAGTTAGACCCAAAAACGTACTTTCTCTGAATAAACATACTTTCTTTATGATGGATTCGGATTTCTAAATCCCGAAACATAGGAAGTAGCCGCAATCTGGGAAATATGATCCCAATAGTTTGGTCAGGAAAGCAGATCAAAGTTTGGACACTCTTCATGTTAATTTTAATTTCTACATACTTCACCATATCTTGAACTTTTTAAGCGAATTGAAAAAATTTTGCACACATTTATAAAATTCCTTTAATCAAAGATAATTACATGCAAAATACAGCTTTTACTAAATATTTATTAATTTTTATATTTTTGCTTAATAAGAGTCGAAAGAAATTTGAATTTTTTATATAATTTTAGTAAAGCAAGTTTAAGTGGCAGAATTCAAAATTTGATCGAAATCAGTTGAATAGTTCCTGAGAAGTTGAAATTTAAAAGTACGACTTTTCAAAACTCAATCTCTCTGGAAATCCATGACCAATTTTGCTCAAATTTTGAATTTTGTCATGTAAAATTATACTATATAAAATTACCTAACAATTCGTATAACTAACAATTCTAAATATTTTTCTAATATATTAATATAAAATGATAAAAAATAATAAGTATTTACTAAGTGCTATTTTTGCATTGCATATTTATCCTTGGATAAAAAAATTATAATTGCATGAGAGATATGGCGAATTCGCAAAAAAGCAAAAATTGACATTTTAGGGTTTTAAATTTTGAATCGCTCTTTTAACCAAACAATTTTGACCATATTTTTCCGATTCAGGCTGCCCCATATATTTTAAGGTTCAGAAATCCCTTAAAATATATGGTATGAAAAAAAGGTATGTTTATTGAGAAAAAGTACGTTTTTGTGTCAGATTTCATAGCTTTAATTATAGTCTTCATGAATTACTTAACATATTTGAGGTGACCCCTTCAAGCCATTGAGATTGAGTCCTAGAACGTGAAGATCCGATCAAAGGATCAATAGTTATTAAGGGTGGTCCGTTTATTTCTTTACGATTTGTACACTTTATTCCAAGAAGAATTAGAAAGCTTTATATAGTGACCCCAGAAATAACGTATCATGACATACTAATTATCAGTTTCAAGTTGTAGTTTGAAAATAGCTGGATTGGTCCCAGTAGCTGATTCAGGAAATCAGTAATTTTAATTTCCCTTTTTGCACATTTCACTATATCTAGAAAACACTTTAAAGCAAACGGAAAAGCAAACGGTGTTATTGACGCGACCACTATATAAAGTTTCCTAACTCTCAGTAGATTAGGGTTTACGACTCTGGCGGTGAGAGCGTCCTGCGACGTTTCCGGAAGTCCTAGGTTCGAATCCTTTTGGCCACAAGCAAAAATCTCACTCAGACGTCTCTCCCTCTGCATCGCTTTGTTTATATTTGTTTCTGAGCTGTTTTGACACTTTTTAGCTCAATTTTGAAAAACTCTTTCGAATAGTGTTACTTTAATTAACCAATAATGAGTTCAATCGAACAAATGGCTCCACAAGACTAGCGTGGACACAGATCACTGAGGTGTTTGGCTATTTTGGACATATCATTGCTTAATATATATACAGGATATATATATATATATATTCCATAGTTTTTTTTTCCCTTTCTATAATTTTGGTTACAAAAAAGGGGTAAGTAATACTACGTTTATACTGGAAATTGGGTACGGAACGTTTCGTTATGCGAAAAACAGATTTTAAACTTTTCAAAATATTTAAATAACACGGATGTAAAGAAAAACTGAAACATAGAATGGAGAGATAAATAAAGCAGGTGGTACATTTTAACGCTTTAACTGCAAACTACTTGAAGGCTATCATTAAACAATTCGCTATATAAAACTAGTCATTTAATTAATAGCGAGATATTCAAAGGTAAGAATAAAACTTTTTGTTGTAAAAAACGACTTTTCAAAGCAATTTTTCAGATTTTTCATATAATTAATAGGTTCATCATTAGAAACTATTTAGCCATAAATCTTTGCACCCATTTAAGTTTAATATTGTGTATTATATATACCCTTAAAAACAAAAATAACATTTTTTTTCTGAAAAGAAATAATCTTTTAGAGCGTTGATCTAAAATTGCACTAAGAAAGTTTTCAGCAAAAACAAATTTTGTCAATTCCTTTTTTTAGGTTTTTTTTTTTCTTTTCATTTTAGAAGACGCAATTCACAGTTGGATATTCAAAAAGAAGTAACAAAAGCAAAATTTCTATTTTAGTTTTGAAAACAAACTTTTATCTTAGGACATAAAAGTAGCCTTTCTTTTTTTCTTCACTCGTCTAGGAATGTGTACATCGTAAACTTAGAAGAATACCTTAAGCTGGCACTATTTACGCTGTATTTTATTTTATGCATCGACTTTCTTACTGTTTTGTAGCACTTTTTTACGTTCCTTACATACCACTCAATTCCCAGACAAAAAGTCTAGCCTTTTAAAGACATAAATTTTACTTTCTATTAGAAAAAAGATTCTTTCGTGTCACAGAAATAAAGTTTATATTTCTAAATTTTCGGCAACGATCGTAAAAGCTAGCTAATTTCAATACTTCCAATTTGCTGAAAAACTTAATGTCCTGGCAAAACAAATAATGCCGCCTATTCAGCGGGCAAAATTAATTCTTCTTGTATGACATGGTCCAAAAGGGAAAACTCTCTGGGTTTGAACTTATTTACTTGAATTAAATTACTTGAGAAGTAAAGTCTATCATTTATAGGATGTTTTTAATTTATTTTATGGAAAAATGCAAATCAGAATCTAGATCATGTGCTTATATTCTGAAACAATAACGTCGTTAGAGACGTATTAAATAATGATGAACACTTCAAAAGATGCAAATTATTTAAAAATGCTAACTCGATTTTTTTTAAAAACCTGAGCCGAAATTCCTTAAAATTTGCTTAAAGACTGTACAGAAAATTGGAAAAAGGGAAGGTTTTATTCCCTCTAGATTCCCTTTAGCATTCTGAGAAAAAAAATTCTGATAAAATGTCCATACTGAACGGTAATGACATTTCAGAAGAAAAAAACTTAATTCTGGTTAATAAAACCAAAATTTACGGTATTAAAACCATTCATGTAGTAACAATTTTCTGGAAGTTCTGGTTTTCAAAACTATAGTTCTTTTTACCACACATTTAGTAAAAAATGCAAAACTGAAAAGTAAATTTAACCAAATAAATATTTTTATGCCATACCTAAGGTATCATAATAAAACTAACAAATTTTACCACATTTGCCAAAACTTATCACATATTATTAAACAATATTTTATTGTTACTTTTAACAAAATCATTAACAAAGCGCTTCGGTAAAAACTACAAGGCCTTTTGGTGTGCACTTAAGTCCAAAACCACGTCAAAATTTACCGTATTCTGGTAGTTTTGAGTGTATTTTCTTTCTCAGTGTACTTTAAATTGTTTGAACCCAAAGGTTTATGAGAAGAAATAGCTAAGCACTTATAAATAACTAAGTACTAAAATGTTGAATTTTCGCGCAGCTTTTTACAATATAATATGTGCACCCGTGTAAATTTAAAAGTTTTTTATTTTCAAAGCTTTTTTAACAAAAAGAATTACGAACTATTTTGACTCTTAACCGTAAGTTTATAATATAATCTATTGCCCTTTACTGTGGATATAACGTTATTTGTTAATATTAATCATAATTCTTAACATTAATTCTACTATTTTTAGAAAATTTTCAATATTATTATCGTTATTTGTGAAGATTTTCAACATTATTCTCGCTCGTAATGAAAATTTTCAATAATATTGCCACTGCGTAATGAAGACTCTCAAGATTATGGCAGCTATCAAATGAAATTTTTCAATATTATTATCGTTGTTTGTGAAGATTTTCAGTATTATTCTCATTATATTTTAAGATTTTTTTGTAATATTTAACAAGCATTGAAATTAATATCAACATAAACAAAGTTAAAAATACATACTGAACGATGAGAGACAAAAGGAATAACTTCGGTTCTAGACTCAAACATCATCAATTCGCTGTCATATGAAAAAAAATCTGGCAACTCGGGTGGTTTCACATCCTCTCTGAAGCCGGGGCAATAAACATCTGCTGGTGGCTGTGAATTAAAATTAACAGATTTATCAAGATATTCAACTTTACAAAGAGTAAATATTTACACAAATTAATATTTCTTATTTGAGTTTTTTTTAAGGAGAAAAAATTTAAATCTTTTTACATTCACTTTTATTCATAATTCAACCATATAAGTCAAAACAAACACCTGATGAAATACAATAGATGAAAATGTTTTAAATATGCCTTACAAACGTGTTCAGAACACAGCAAAAAATTCCGGTTGAAAGTACGGTAAAAACGGTACTCAGGTTACGGGTTATTTTTACCATAAAATCCATTTTTACGAAACAAAAAATGTGATGTACTGGAATTTTTACTGTAAAAATTACCGTATACTCGCTGAATCATTCTAATTAAATAAATACTATAAAATTTATTTATATAATATTTCACGATGAAATGGATTTTATGGATACAAAATGCCGGTATTTTATAAAGTATAAACTTTTCAAAATTTACAATCTTTCGAAAAATACGTAAAATTTTTAAAAATAAAACAACGAATATACGGAAAACTAAACCATAAAAAATCATTGTTACAGTAACAGTTTCACACCAACTGTCACTTTTAAGCAGCACAATTTCCAAATATTATTGATTTTCCTAAATAATTGGTTCTCCAAAATTTTTTTCCCCTGAATATTTTTGATTTTGAATTGCATAGTAAATACAATTCTCTTCATTGCCCTTTCTCTAGCGGTTTTCGCGTCGATAATAGTAAACTTTTTCGAATGATTAACGTTAAGAGGGTAGTTAATAAAATGAACAGAATGTTTAAGAAATAAATTGATGGTTAAGTAAAAAAAAAAAAATTTCATATTTATAAAAAATCATCGTAAATGTATACCAATTAAAAGTGAATGTCTTTTAATTATGAAAACCTGAATGGTATAATAAGAAGAAAAATTACAAATAATAAGAATGACATCATGCTATTTTTGCTTGAACAAAATAGAGAATTCAAAAAAAAAACACATTCAGAAAAATCCAGAGTTAAGGAAAACAGTCTATTACTATTTAGTCTAACAGAAATTTACGTTTTAGATACTTGTGACTTTTTTCTTTATGTACTATAGAACATTTCTCATATACATACATGCATGTACATGCATACATCGACTCATATACATACATCGTTTATACACACATACATCATTAATCATTTACATACATACGTACAGTGCCAAAATAAAAAACGAATAACTTTTGATCTAATGATCCGATCTTTATGTTCTAGGACTCAATCTCAATGATTTGTATGGGTGACTTCAAATATGCTAATTAATTAGTGCATACTACATTTTAAATTACGAAATCAGATACAAAAATGCACTTTCTCTGAATAGACATACCTTTTTTTTGATGGATTTGGATTTCTGACCCCCACAATATAGAGATACCCGCAATCTGGGAAATATGTTCCCAATAGTTTGGTGAGGAGAGCGATTCAATGTTTGGACATCTTAATGTTAATTTTACTTTTTGCGTACTTCACCATATTTTGAGAAATTTTTAATTGAATTGAAAAACTTTTACATACAATTTAAAATTCGTTTATCCCAAGATAATTTCAATATATACGCAAAATATAACTTTTATTAAATATTCATTATTTTATATAATGCCATTCAAAAAAAATTTGAACTGTAAGGTAAAGAAATTTTTACATGGTTTCAAAGAATGCAACTTTAGTTGGAAAAATGCAAAATTTGAGTGAAATCGGTCTAATTGTTTTTGAGAAATCGAATTTTAAACATATGACTTTTTCAAAATTTAATTTTTCCAGAACTATTCAATCGATTTCGATAAAACTTTGTATTTGGTCGTTTTAAATTTCATTTTTAAAATGATGTAAAAATTTTTATACCTTACAATTCAAATTTGTTTCATCTATTATTAAATAAAATAATGAAAAGAAATATTTACTATAAGTGTCATTTTGCATTTAATTATCTTTGGATAAATGAATTTTATATTTGTAGGCAAAGGTTTTTCAATTCGCTAAAAAGTTTTCGATATATTGTAAAAATACGTAAAAAGTAAAATTAACTTTGGACCGCTCTCCTGACCAAAATATTGGGGCTACCTCCCATATTTTGGAGATCAAAATCCGAATTCGACGAAAAAAAGTATGTTTATTCAGAGAAAGTACGTTTTCGTGTCCGATTTCGTCACATATATCGTCTGCCCTTAATGAATAAATCACTGCCATAGACTCATATACATGTATACACAGCTTTATACACATACATACATCGTTTATACATAAACATACATACAGTTGCATACAAACTGTGGAGATCCTATACCATATTTTAAACTTTACAAAAAACTAAAAACTATTTTAAGAACTGAATTAAGAAAGTCACATTAATGACATAAATCAGTCCTATTTCCTGAAAATTAAACAGAAGGAAATAAAAATATAGATTAATAATTTAAAATCTTTATTCCGTACAATATTCATTGAATCTGCAATAACAACTTAAAAATATTTCAGAAATAAAACATGCAACTTAACCGTTTAAAACATAGAGTCTTTTTTGACATTTAAAGCTTCAAAAATAATTTATTTATTGCTGTGCACTAATGCGGTATTGAAATAAATATGGAACTGACGTCGGTTTTTAAAATAAAAACAAAAATGAGCAAATTGAAACCCAGAGATCTTTTTCTTCACTTTACAGTTTAATCATTGCCTTATCCTATGCCGAAGATGTTCAATTAAATTTACGGTTTAGATATAATATTTAAAATATTAATATAAATTATAAAATATTTAAAAAACAAAACACACAATTTAACCGATTAAAGGCATTTTTGTGACATTTAAAATTTCCAAATTAATTTATCTATTGATGTTTACTAATGCGGTATTGACATAAATATGGAACTGAAGACGGTTCTTAAAATATAAACAAAAATGAGCAAGATGAAACCTGGAGATCTTAATATATTCTCCACTTTACAATTTATTCTTTGCCTTATCCTGTGCCAAAGAAGTTGAATAAAAACTCCATAATACACCAGAGGTATGCAGATGAAGTCTAAGGGAAGGAAAGTCTCTTAGAATGAAAAGTTGGCGTTTAATGCCCGATTCTTAGATACAGTAAATCATTGCGTTTTAAGCCGTGAATAATAAAAAGCTTCTACGAGAGGAAGTTTTGAGCTTTTATTTAATCCCATGAAATCGTTGAAATTCTATCCAAAATACATAAAAATAAAATACTTTTAAGCGAATTAAGTACATCTAAGAAATTGCTTAATTCCGATGTGGAATGAAAAGTAAATAAATTCATTGTTTAAAGATACAAAGGGAAATATCTCACGCGTTTTCGCTAGCATAAAAAATTTAGTAACATTTTCTCCAAAATAAAAAAAAATATCCATTGCTTTTTTGTGTTTTTTATTATTTGCTGACATTTTGAAGTTTTTTTTCATGCATATTTTACATAAAGGAATGCTTTTCTAATACTTATTTCAAATGTTTTTATTGTTAACCCGTTATGTCATTCTTTTGCATATCTGAAATAAACACAAGAAGCGTCTGCATTTTTTCAAAAGAATTTTGAAGGATGATTTCGGCAATTATTGCAAACTGGCTAAGGCAATTTTTCCGATCTGATAATACAAACTTGCTAAAAAAAGCTCACTTTTACCAATCTTGGGGGCAACAAAAAAACAAAAAAGTCCACCAATTAAGTTATTTGAGTCGAAAATACATAAAAATAAAATACTTTTAAGCGAATTAAGTACATCTAAGAAATTGCTTAATTCCGATGTGGAATGAAAAGTAAATAAATTCATTGTTTAAAGATACAAAGGGAAATATCTCACGCGTTTTCGCTAGCATAAAAAATTTAGTAACATTTTCTCCAAAATAAAAAAAAAATATCCATTGCTTTTTTGTGTTTTTTATTATTTGCTGGCATTTTGAAGCTTTTTTCATGCTTATTTTACATAAAGGAATGCTTTTTTAATACTTATTTCAAATGTTTTTATTGTTAACCCATTATGTCATTCTTTTGCATATCTGAAATAAACACAAGAAGCTTCTGCATTTTTTCAAAAGAATTTTGAAGGATGATTTCGGCAATTATTGCAAACTAGCAATTATTGCATTATTGCAATTTTTCCGATCTGATAATACAAACTTGCTAAAAAAAGCTCACTTTTACCAATCTTGGGGGCAACAAAAAAACAAAAAAGTCCACCAATTTAAGTTATTTGAGTCGATGGAGAAAGATTTTCATATAGTAAATAAGGGAACCAGGATAAACACATGGCAAAGACTACTTTTGAAGGCCCAGGCTAGTAACGGGCTGTAATGCCTTGAAAGAACAAGAAGAATGGTAGAAATTTTAATTTCGCCTAAACTATTTTTGCCTTCAAAATCAAGAGCATATATGTATTAAAACATAGATGAATTTCAAAATATTGAATTCAATCAACTATATATCATTCATGATTGTTATACAAATGTAATTTACTATTTTTCTGAAATATATAAAAAATTTTGCTAGACGAAATTAAAATTGTAACATAAATAAATTTCCGAATTAAAATTTCGGAAGAATAAAAATTTAATGCATTTAACTTTATAAAAATCTAATGCATTGAGCAATTCTAGAGCAAACATTAAGCTTGCAAGCAGAAAAACGCAAGTAAGAAATGGTTACATTAAAAAAGAAACTATATTTAATCCATTTCGCAATAAAAATAGATCATGAATAAGAAAATTTTTATTGTATAGTATAATTATAATTCTTTATATATATATATATATATATATATATATTGGAAAGTGAAATATTAAAGTAAAAATTATTTCCATATAGGATATTTTTAGAAAAGAAAAATTAGACGTAAATACATGTCAACCTAAAAATGAGACATAATTTAATTATGAAAATTACCTGGAAGTATATATCATCAGGCATACTTCCTTGAAGATTATCTATTAAACCAATAACAAAATCATTGTCGATTTGAGCTTCCATACTAACTGGTACTCTTTTATTTTGTGTGCCGTTTCCAGGGTTTTTCCAGTCAGTTTCTGAAATACAAAAACTCCATTTATATCTAAAATCTTTGGTTAAAAAAATAAAAACAAGAGAACTGCTTAAAAAATTGTTATTGGTTAATTACGTTTAAAGTTTACTAGTTTAGTTTCAATTATTATAGGCATTAAATTTTGATACTAGATACACCCTAACTAGATACACAACACCCTAACAAGACCCAGCCCCTAACTCCCTTTTTCCGAGCTTTATTTTTTAACAGTCATGACAGAAATTCCATGTAATTTTAACCCCGGTCAGACGACGTGGATAGTAACAGAACTGCTACGCCTGTCTCCAAATTTATACAACGCATGAGAGGACCTTCAGTCACAACGGATTTAACGTTCACCTCGATGCGCAAGCACGCAACACCTCCAAGAAGAGAGAAAGTCTCTGCACGGGTGGGAGAGAAAAGTACCATTAGTGAAAAGTTCGATCCTTTAATAGTCCGAACGCAGTGGCATCTTTCGTATTAACTCCCTGCGCAGTTTAGTAGCATGAGCGTAGTGACATCTTTCGTATTTAACCCCTGCTGCTTATATTCGTGATATCGAAATACTAAGTTGATCGGTGCGGAGACCTTCTCTCTTCTAAGAGATGTTGATACACGCTGGCTCATTTTTTTTAGAAATTATTTAATTTCAAACCAGATCTTTCATCTCTCTCAACTAAATTAAATATACTTTGCATTTTTATGAAAACAATTCAATAACTGATCTTAAAATTAATTGCATTTTTTGCACTCAAATCTAAAGCTTGAGCAGAATAACTAAAAGATCGCGAACAAATACTACAAGCCAACTGCAATCCGGATGTATAATTCAAATAAAACACCTTAATATTAATCTATAAAATCATTAACTGTCATTACCAAAAATAAAATCACTTACCTGAGAAACGAATTGCGACGTTTATTTTTGGGTTTGTAAAGCATCCTTCCCATTTCTTTGAGAATACGCCATTGTTTACTCCTGAATCTGCAAGGAAAAATTCGTTGGTTTTCTTTGAAACATCCAGTAATTTTTGAAGAAATCCATTTGGACCGCTATCTTTATCCTCCAACTGTATTGTTGAAGAACTTGTCACAGAGCAGCTTGCATAATCTGAAATATTTAATTTCTAGCATTAATTCAAATACTAGTTGAAATGTTTCATCCTTTAATTTTATCTAAGAATACTATTCTAATCATTTTATCCCTCTCAAATAAATTCAAAATAAATGTAGAGAAAACATGGAAACAATTACAGAATAATGAAAAAAAGAGGGGAAAAAGAAAAATGATAATAAAAATCCGGAAAGTAAAAGATATAATCTTTTCATCAGCTCACACAATTATATCCGCAAAAAGGAGCGCTTTCTAATATTGTATCAATATAGCCAAAGCAAAATATATCAATACAATAGTGCAAGGAGCCCTCAAAAAAAGGTTTTAAAAAATTTACAGCAAATAAAGGAGTAAAAATATAACATGAAAACAGAAAAATAAAATATAAAGAAAATAAAAAATAATGAAATATGTCCTTTATTTTCCGGATTTTTATTAATTTTTCTTTATTTTTTTGTAATTATTTTTCTTCCCCCCCCCCTTTTTTTTTTCATTGTTCTGTAATTTTTCCATGTTTTCACTCTTTTTGTCCTTTTTATATTTATTTATTAAGCTTAAATATATATATATATATATATATATATATATATATATATATATATATATATATATATATATATATATATATATATATATATATATATATATACATATATATATATATATATATATATATATATATTTATGTATGTGTGTTACTTTTTACTCAAAAGTTTCTTAAAATTAGAATTATTTACTAAAATACTAAATTGAAACTAATTATTCAATCTTATTTTAGCTTGCAGAAGTTAGAAACTCATTCATTTCTTTAATTACTTTTCATAAGCTTTCACTAAATCTGATACAAAGTATTTCTTGTACAACTCGAAAGCTTTTAACCCGAGTGTTTATAGGATGAAATGACTAGCCCAATCATAGCTACCGAGGTCATAGCTTTATTGAAGGCAACTAGAAATCAGTTTGAAATATGTTAGTAAATTCTGATAGACTAACTTAAATAGTCAATATTAAAATGGCTGAATTACGTTGATTAAACGAAGTTTTAAATATTTTTAGTATTATATAAAATACTACTAATTACAATTACTTATTTACATTGAGAAAATAGTTAACAAATACAAAATTTGTACTTTTTTAGTACAAAAAATTTGAATTAACACACGGGTCAAGATGGTGGCTTTCAATCTTCATGAACTATACTAAACAGTCGACATGATGCCTCTGCTAGCTTGTCAATAAATGCAAATTAATGGAAGAGACCAATGAAAGAGACGACTAATGATAGCAATCTTCCCTGAAGCTACGTTACACTGATATAAAGCTGCCTTGATTTTGTGTCAAAACTAGACAAAAAGAAATCAAATGAGAAGAAAACATTTATATAAAGAAATTCTTTATACAGATGTATGTTAAACGTTATTATCCAAGACTTTAGTGCAATCATCTTTAAGTTCTGTCATAAATTGAAACAACCTTCCAAAAACCATCGCGATGAAGATAGATTTTTCAGTGTGAATGGGGGCTTTTTTTAGCTCTAAATTCAAACTTGGTCCCCAAAGGAAATAACTGTAAATGGGTTTCTAGAATTTTTTGATAATCGGCCTTGGTGAAAAGTCACTTTAAATTTTTCACCTTAGCCAAAGCCTTCCTACATCATTCATGATCCTCCATCATCTCCATCTTTCTGTCTATTAGAAAAGATTTCTTTTTTTTCTCACCTAGTGTTTCTTTTTTTTTATCGAGCTAGTAATTTGTGATATAAAAGATTTGATGGGAAGCTTATATTTAAAGCTATCCACATGTAAAAAAAAAGCTAAAAAGCAACAATTCAGATGATTCTGATGACTTCAAGAGCAATGGAAATGGCACGAGAAAAGAAGATGATTTTTTCTTCATTATGCAGCAAAGTATAGCTTCGTTAATGGTGTTGGGGCCATGGTGGTTAACATAACCAGACTTGTGATCTACAGATTATCAAAAAAAAAAAATGATCGAAATAGGTTTACCTTCCATTTGCAAAGATAATTTGTAACACAAGTTGGAATTATCAGCAAAACAATGCCACTATTCACGTTGCACTTTGTAAAAATTTTGAAAGAATTGTCTTTGAACAACAAGGTGTGTGTCAAGGAATGACCTGCCCTTTTCTCTTATCTCAATCCCCCAGAAAACATGAGGGGTTGTCCTCAGTAGACCTGTTACCAAAGACAAGCAGTTTCATACTGTGACAGAATGAAACTGCTTATATAAAAATTCGTATAAAATTCCACAAATATAAAATTCGTTTATCCAAAGATAATTTCATGCAAAAAAAACTTTAGTAAATAATTATTATTTTTCATTATTTTATTTAATGACAGTCGAAAAACAATTTTGAATTTTAAGATAGGAAATTTTTTACATCATTTCAAAGTGTGTTAATTTTACATAACAAAATACAAAATTTGAGCAAAATCAGTCGAATAGTTCCCGAGAAATCAAATTTTAAACATTCGACTTCCTTAAAATTAGATTTCTCAGGAATTATTCGACTGATTTTGCCAAAATATTGTATTTTGCCATGTAAAACTACGTACTTTAAAAAGACGTAAAAAATGAATTCCTTACAATTCAAAATTTTTTCGTCTATTATTAAATAATATAATGAAAATAATAAATATTTACTAAGGTATATTCAATCAGGGTTCTACTTTCATTTGCTATGAAACTGGAAATATTTGGCAAGTACTGTGCTCACATTTAACTTCATTACTGTGAAATTAAAATGCATTTATTTCTCGTTGGTGTGGTACCACTGAATTCGAAGTTCAGTGTGGTTGTTGGGTACATCATATCCAATCAGGGTTATACTTTCACTTGCTATAAAACTAAACCATTTCTTAGTAGAGCGCTCACATTTAAATAGATTACTAAGTAAGTAAAATACGTTAAAAAGTATCGAATGGCTGGCTTTAACTTGCTCAATGTTATTTTCGTAAACAATGTAAAAGCTTATTATTTAAAAATGTATTGACAAATGTAAAATTCTAAGTAATAATTTCTTACTGAGTGATCTAAATTTCTTACCATCTTCTGGGAAATTTATGAGAAGATGCTGTCCGTTATGAACTATGTATTTGACATGTCTTCCTGGTGAAAAAATCTCCAAACTTTCCCTTTTTCCTGCTTCATCCTTATAATGGCGAAGTTCTACTGTTAATTGTTTGTTTGGAAAGTTGAGTCGAGTATCAGCCGAAAAAGTAGGAAGAAAACTTGGAAGAGGATCATCTAAACAGATTTATTTTAAATAAATTTGTGCATTTGTGTGTAAGTGATATTATGCATTTTAACATAATGCACATAAATTCATAACTATGTATTATGTAAACTCATTTTAGAACGGCCACCAAAATAGGTCTATATATAAAAAAAATACCCATATGAAAAAATTTTAATTCATGTTTGTTTATATCTAATGGATATCTCTTACTGTTGCCTAATACTTTAGCTTTAAAAAAAAACGTTGAGCTTTGAACTCAGATATAAATATTAATGTTTATATATTTACAATATAGTACGGTAGTCAGAACTATATTGTTTCGACGAAATAAACCACCATAATGAAACACCTGAACTACCACTTTTTTTCTGTGTAGAATAAATGAGCCGTTCTCATAAAAGTATGCTAGTTATGAATGGGTGAATAGTGAGCAAGTTTTGAACAATACGAATGTTGGTCTATATTCTTTTTTTTAATATGGCAAAAGGTTAAGCAACGTCTCACAGAAAAAATATTTGTATACTTATTAATAGAAGTTAAAAATCATTGTTTAAATATGCAGTAAGAAAAAATTTATTTTTTACTACGTTATAGCAATGCGAAAAAAGTATGGTCAAGACTATCAGAATATCATAAAATTTACCGTGTTTTCTGGATCATTGAGAAAACCAAAAAATATGGCAATTATTACCGTAGCACTTCAGTAATGTCAACCGGTAAAATTATAAATTAAATTTGGTTATATTATAGATCTGTTTTCTAGCAAATATGGTAAAATTTGGAAAGGCGAACCTTATACTTATAAATTATTTATACAACCTCAAAAACACAAGAAACAAATTTATATCCATCGTCACAATATAGACATAATTATAATAAATTCATAAATACCATTACATTAAACTAAACAAAATAATATAAAGTCAAAGTATACCAAATTAATCAAAGTTATAGAGTTTTGAGAATTTTGAAAAACATTTTTAGAATTATCATTCTCCTACTTTGACCTTGTAGAAAACGAAAGATTTTTAAAAAGAAAACTATTAAAAGTATGCTTGAAATGAAGAATTAAAGAGTTAAAAAATTTAAACTTATAATTTTGATCATTATTTGTTCTAAAAATGGGAATCAGAGTGGAAAGTCTACGTATATTTGACTTGTTGATTCAAAAGTTAAATATATTTTTATGCAGTAGTGCGGGCTGGATTTTTTCCCTTTATTTTGAAACGCTGAAGGGCGAAAAACTTGTGTCTACGTTAAAAAAATTAAATGTAAAAAGTTTTATCTTGCTTACATCTGACAGTAGCACACCGAACTTAAAACTTTAAGAAAATGTGTGGTTTTTATTACTTTACTAATCTATGAAAAATAAATAATTCAAAAACAAGTTATTTGATAATCACCTTACAGTTAAACGTATTATTTTATTCAATTATTTAACCTTTCAATACTTTTTCTACTAAAATATGATATAGTTATTTGTTTTGAATGGTATTATTTTATTTATTTAAAAAATCATAAAAACTGCTTATTTTATGAAAATTTAAGCTTGACGTGCTATTGTATAGAGCGCAAAAACTAATAAATGGGCCATTCTAAATAACTTTTGATCTAATAATCGTATCTTCACGTTCTAAAACTCAATTTTTATGGATAAGCGGGTGAGCTCAAAAATGCTTATTAATAAGTGCAGTTACGAAATTAGACACAAAAACATACTTTCTCTAAATAAACGTACTTTTTTTGTTGTTGTTGTTGGCGGATTATGATTTCTGTCCCTCAGATTATAAGAGGTAACCGCAATCTGGGAAATAGGGTACCAATAGTTTGATCAGGAGAGCGGTCCAAGATTTGAATACTTTTTGCTTAATTCAAGATATCTCGAGTACTCGAGCAATTTTAAAAAATTTTGCACACTAATATAAAACTCGCTTATCCGAAGATTATCCCATGCAAAATATGACTGTTAGTAATTTTTTGTTCTTTAATTTAATTAGACTCGAGCAAATTTTGAGTTGCAAGGTATTTTTACATCATTTTAAAGCATGTCATTTTGCAAGGCAAAATAGAAAACTTGAGCAAAATTGGTCAAATAGTTCCAGAAAATTTCTCCTTAACTGTTCGTCCGAATTCACCTAAATATGGTATTTTGCCATGCAGAATTACGTTCTCTAAAATTATGTAAAAATTGTATACCTTGCAACTCCTTTTTTCGACAATTATTAATTACACTAATAAATAATAATAAATATTTGCTAAAAGTTTGATTTTGCATGGAATTATCTTTGGATAAATGAGTTTTAGAATTGGGTGCAAAAATTTTTCAATTCTTTTAAAAAGTTCTCGAGATAAGATCAATTACGTAAAAAGTAAAATTAGCAGTAAGGGTTCCAAACTGCGGATAAGATAAATTACGTAAAAAGTAAAATTAGCAGTAAGGGTTCCAAACTGTGGATAAGATAAATTACGTAAAAAGTAAAATTAGCAGTAAGGGTTCCAAACTGTGGATAAGATAAATTACGTAAAAAGTAAAATTAGCAGTAAGGGTTCCAAACTGTGGATAAGATAAATTACGTAAAAAGTAAAACTAGCAGTAAGGGTTCCAAACTGTGGATAAGATAAATTACGTAAAAAGTAAAATTATCAGTAAGGGTTCCAAACTGTGGACCACTCTCTTATACAAACTATTGAGACCATATTTCCCAGACTGCGGCTACACCTTAGAATTCGGGGGTCAAAAATCATAATCCATCAAAAAAAGGTACGTTTATTCAGAGAAAGTACGTTTTTGTATCTGATTCATTTCGTAAGTTAAAATATCGTCTGCACTAATTAATAAGCATATTTGAAATTCCCCTCTTGAACCTTTAAGATCCGATCATTAGATCAAAAATTATTTCGGGTGGCCTGTTTTTTTTTTTTTTTTTTTTTTTTTTTTTTTTTTTTTTGTGCACTACATATAGCGAGGAAAATAACAAGCTGGGCAAGTAAGTCGTCAAATCTATTAATTATGATAAAACATCTATTTTTGAATATATTTGAATGCAATTTGAATGCAATAATTATTGGATAACAATAAATCAACATAAAAATGAGATAATTTTTTTTTACCAGTTTAGAGGCGCATTAAAAGGAATTTTATAATAAGAAAACACTCCCAGCGACTACGATTACATTTAGTATTACAATAACGATTACTTTTTTGTCAAATTTTTACTGTAAAAAAAGTTAAAAACATAATTATGCGATGAAACTCAGCTTAAATATATGACATTTCACTGTTTTTACTGCTCTTTTTTTATAGATAGTATGATACTACAAAAATAAACTAATATGTGCGAACTTTTAAATGTTGTTGTGGAATTGAAAAATTCCATGATATTCATGTAGATGATTTATGTGTATATACTATTTCCATAATTATACGAATTTGAAAATGTTTGTAACTAGCTGGGTTACGCATTCTTATTTTTAACAATTATCATATTGGGAATAAGAAATATCGTGGTAATAAATTTTGACTTACTTCCACTTTTAGGACACGTAAATGATGGCAGAGTATCAGTGAATACTGGATGCGTATTACATTCTATCAAGACTAAAACAGCAAGCAACGATAGAGCAAAAAGAAATACACCTAAAAAACAAAATCTTTAATTAAATTACAAATACATAAAATGTATAATTTCTATTATTATTATCATTATTATTATTATTATTATTATCATTATTATTATATCATTTTATAACCGTTGTTGACCAGCCGACGCAATTTTTGTGTTTACGATATATACGTGCTAATGTGTAACTCCACCTTGTAATTTTGAGGCCAATCCAGAAGACAAAGGACCTGGATCAAGTATTGGTAGAAATTTGTCTTCGAGGAGGACTTTTTGATGGAACTAAATAGCATCAGCGTTGCGTGGAGTGAAAAACCACGAGAACCTCCCACGCTTAGCAAGGAGACTCTAACCAATGATCCGTCTACCACCAAGGATATTTTACGCCAGCACTGTGGGGTGCGGACCGGGTGCGGAATTTGTATCGACCAGCCATCGATGTGATTCGAATCCAGTTCACCTTAATGGAAAGCAAATGCTCTAATGCCCAAAGCCCCATTATTCTAAATTTCTTTAAAAATTTTTTAACGTCATGGTGATTTCTTGTTTATTTAATTATGAGGAAATAGAAATATAACTCCAACAATATAGATATTATTTGCATTATGTTTTTAAAAACTTAAGGAAGAAATCATTTTATTTGCAATCTACACTAGTAATTTCTGAAAAATTATTCTTTAATATATTAGTGTAATAGCAGCACTAAAAAAATGGTAAATTTAATACTTTACTTATAATATACGTAATCATTAAACAACAAACCGACTGAAATTGGTCAGTTGCTAGTACCACCATGCATTCGAATTTTTGAGTTAAAAAATTAAGTTAAAAAATGACTTATAAATAATTTAAATTGACTCTGTCCTGGATTGGTTGGATTTTACTTTTTTAGGAAAAAAAATAAATCCATTTAAAATAAAAAAATGTTTTATAATTACGCAGAAGGGAGAGTGGTTGCTTGTTTTAATTTGTTATAATTAATTTCTTATCTTTAAAAATTTGGTTTATCTTCTACAGAAAAAGCTTCAAAAGTTTCAAGTTTTAACCCTAACCACACTGTATCATATCAAAAGGCAAACTGGAATACTTTTATTTTAGCCTACTTATAAAGAACATAAAACATAAAATGTATGAAATTAAATGGCGTATTTCAAAACTACTATTATTATTGTAATAATATATTAAAACCGCATTTTTCGGTATTAGTTTCTATTGACTTTGCGAATTATTTTTATGAGCTAAAAACAGTATTTTTTATAAATTAGGCAAATAAATTTTTGCTTTAAAAAAAGATATAATAACTAAATCTATTTTATATAGAAAAAGAAACAACATAAAAAGAAAAAATATGCACCGAGAAAAAAAATTATGGTCAAAACCACAAACATATGGTTAAATTTACCATGTTTCTGGTGTTTTGGAAACACCAAAAAGCCCGGTAATTTTTACCGGGCCTTTTGGTAATGACTTTGTTAAAACTAACAATAAGATATCGTTTATAGTATGTGATGAAATATAGTAAATGTAGTAAAATTTAGTAAATTAATCTTCATACCTTAGATAATGGAGTTATAAACCATTTATTTAAATTTACTTTCCAGATTTGTATTTTTTATGAAATAAAAATAACTAAATAATAAAAACTACAATTTTGAAAACCAAACTTTTTGGTAAATCGTTGCTATATGACCGAAAAAAGTACTAAATGAATAACTTATATGCCGTATAATTTAGTTTTTTAAGCAAAATTATGTTATTAAAACATAATTCACATATATACGTCAATTACATTGAATAGTTGCATAACATTCAACTTTCATCCACTTCTGTTCTACTAAGATTAATTTTAATGTTCATATCTTTAATGTGCACATATAATTGATTAACATATTTGATACATGCACAGCCAGAATTATGTTGTTTTTTTTTTCTTTACCAGAAATTTTATTACCATATAATGCAGTGATTTAACTAATATTGCTTCGTACGCTTTTCTTCATACATTTTAAATGTTATATACAAGAGAAATGAACTCTAATTGCTTTTGAACAACAAAGTAAAATTACATCAAAGCTATATAACTATCATATTAAAAGTCCAAGCTATATAACAATCAAATAATCCCATTATTTTTTAAAAAATAGCTAAATTATTATGAAGATTGAAACAAAGATTTTGTTTAGTAGTTTGGACATTTAAAAATAATATAAATAAAATAATAATATTTAAAAATAACTAATTTACTTTCGGGAGAAAGAATAATAACTTTCATTATTAACCAGAGGAAATAGAGAAATTAAATTATATATTTTTCAAAATAAAATCAATTTCTTAAAAATGAAGAAACTTAGATAAAAGAAAGAGCTATAAAATATTGAATGAAGAAAAATTTCTTAAATTTAAAAATAGAATCTAAATTTTAAACATATTAGTAGCGTTTACAAACAATCGAGTATGCTTCAAATACTCGTATAGAACAAGAAATTATTTAGATTACTTATTTTGTTTATTTTATCTTAACTTTTAAAGAAAAATTAATTTTCATTAAAAAAATTGCAAAAATAAAAATCTCATTTAGGATTAATCTTCAATTCTTTGCTTTTAATGAGGTCATAATTTTTATAATATTCCACTGTCTCATAAGAATATAATTAAAAAGTAATGAAATGAAAACTAATTAAAACACCATTTCTATACTTCAATCATTAAAAACTTCTAACTGTCATTAAAAAAATATAAAAATGAAATCATCAGTTTCTCACAACACTACTTTACATTTAACTCTAAGTCAATTATTTTGCGATTACTATTTAAAAGGACAAAATAACTTCTATTTTTATCATACTTTTTTACCTTTCGTACGTCTTTTGATCCGTGAAAAAAAGTATATTGCTCATTTAAAATTATTGATGTAGAATTATGTAGAATTTTATTTACAGTTGAACTGCCAAAGAAGTAGTTATAATATTGAAACTTTAACGTGTTACTTTTAAAGTTTTTTTTTTTTTTAAGTTAAGGATTTGAAAAGAAAGTTTCATTTATTCTTAATGCGTACAATTGAAGCTAATTATAATGGCAGTTATGTTATGGATTGGGAAAAATACATCAATTGCACTCTTGAAAAATTTGTTCAAGTTGGAACTATATTAGTGCTACCTTAAGATATAATAATATAATTTGAAGCCTTAAAGAGGTGTCAAGTTCTACCTTAAAATCATGCAATCAAGTTTAATGTTAAAAATTTTGCCTGATAATATGGATCAAGTTTGCGTAATATTATGGATTTAGGAAATTCTCGGAAAGGTACATTATGGTTCAAATTTGAATATTATGGTTAAACACGCACTGGTGTTGTAATTTAAAATTTAATAGTGAAAACTGAGCTGAATATTGTGCCAGTCAAGATTTAGATTTGATTCCCCATACAGATTCGTTTGCTAATTAATAAATTAGAAATTAGTATTAAAAAATATTACTTAAAGTACTCGACTTCGCGTATACGTCGTCGGGCTACCACAGCGGAAGTGCCATCCTCTCTGCAGAGGATCGAAATTGTGATAGCATGTCTTCGGATCATCCTCAAGGATATTTCCCAGACCGTCACCAATAGCTCATTGTGCAATTCTAGTGCGACGTAAATAAACTACATCAACTGCAACGCAAGTAATCCCGAGCACGTGTCCAACAAGGGATTATATAGCAAATATGATAGGCTAGAATACTTTGTGAGAAGTTTCATATTTCCTTAAGAGAAAAATTATTATGATAATTATTACATTCTTTAATCTAAAATTAAAGCTGAGATACCAGTTGTGAATACTAGTAATGAGAACGGGATTCGGTTTGAATAATGAATTCAGAAAGAGAATTTAAGCAACGAAATAACAACGGTTTGTTAAATATCTTTTTGATGACGCAATTTGTTTAAATTTTAAGCTGCTGAATTTAAATATGACCGCTTAGACCACTTAGAGTGTTTTTATTTTAATCCCAAAAATTCAAAAAATAATTCTAACCTATAAAATAATTGTTTTTAGAAAAAATATCGCCAACAGCTTACCTAGAAAAAGAATGCCTTAGTGATGAATTCCTTACTCCTGCTAAACGATATTGTTATCCAGTTGTTTTTTTTAAATGCCACTATAAACAGTAACTGTTAAACGAGAAATGTACTATATACAAGTATTTGTTTTACACATTTGATGGGATGGATCATGAAGGGCATTTTACGCAATTACAAGAAAAGAGCCCCCAACTTGCCGATCTGCTGATCAATACAATATGTTTCACAATTAATTTTATAGCTAAGCCTGAAATTACTAAATTATTTTATTGATCCTTATACCTCAAAGGCATCGCTTTAGAATCATATTTTATGCAAATTAGCTTTATTTTCATGCAACTAGTATTATATAATAATCGTAGTGGTGTTATAAAAAATTAAATTTGGGTTATAATTCTTTTTCCTTTTTTTTCTTTAAACCAATTAAATTTTATTTTAACAAAACGCGCACAAAATTACCATTCACCATGTCAAGAAAATTTTCGCGCCTCTTTTAAACACTCCTACTTTTTTTTTTATCATTCACATCGGTTTGACTCATAATGCTTTAAATTATTTCTGTAATATGAAATATGATATTTATTTAAGTAATTACCAAATTAAATTTGAATTAAAATAACAGTTTTTTAAATTTTTTGTAAAAAAAAAAACATTTTTGGCTTAAAATTTACTTCGTATTGAGAAAAAAAGTATTGCCAAAACTAGAAGACTATAAGAAAATTTACCGTGTTAAAAACTCTATAGGTACAACCAAACGCTCGATAGTTTTTACAGAAGTGTTTTGGCAATGATTTTAGTAAAACTAGTAATAAAATATGGTTTTATAATTTGTGTGAAAATTTGGAAAATATGGTAATTTTATCATGATACCTTCGAGCATGACATAGAAATCCTTAATCGGCTATATTTACTTTTCAGTTTTGTATTTTTGTTAAATGTCAGATAATAAGATCAATAATTTAGAAAAACAGAATTTCGGGTAAACCGTTACCATATAAACGAAAACGTTACCAAAATAATGGTTTAAAGACCGTCTGTTTTGGTTTTATTAGCCAGAATTATGGTCTTTTTTATCTGAAATGTCATTACCATACAGTACGATAATTTTGCCAGAATGTTCTCCGTACGGAAAGGAAGTTAATTTTGCTTTTTCATTTCTATGAATTCCTTAAAAAGTTTTGAATCTTTTTTAATTTCATGAATATGTGATTGAATTTGGTAATCTATGTCTTGAAAATAAATGTCTGAAACGTTTAGTTTTTTTTCTAATTTTATTAAAATCACCATCAACTTTAGAAGATTTAGAAGAATTATATTTGCTCAAGTAAAAACTTGCAAACTTGGTTTGTGAAATTTTCTAAATCGTTTTCTAGCATAATTTGATGCTAAATTATTTCTAGCGCATGAATTTGAAATGCAGCATTTCTCAATAAAAAAAGGGGGACCGATAGACAATACAGAAATCTATTTAAAATTTCTGTACTGTCGAGTATTCTCTAATGTAGAAAAAATATAATAATGGTAAAAGACTTATTTATTTTG
Source organism: Parasteatoda lunata (assembly GCA_949128135.1). Lineage (NCBI taxonomy): Eukaryota > Metazoa > Arthropoda > Arachnida > Araneae > Theridiidae > Parasteatoda > Parasteatoda lunata. The sequence goes on from OX421980.1 coordinate 44,529,917, forward strand.
TAATAAATTTTTTTTTTAATTTTCTCATCTTGATTTTAGAATTGAGCAAATTAAAAACCCTCAAATATTTATACAGATAAATTTTTCATACTAATTCTTCAAACAAACGAACTTTTAACCAGCAATAACCGCTAGATTTTAATCAAGGAAAACTGTTTGATAAGAAGTGATTATGTTCTATATAACATGAATAAATAACAATTCAGAAATAAACTTCAGGATAACGTCTTTTATTTAAATCCCAACCTTGTTAAGATGCAGATAACGTAACATGTATCAATAAGATAACTTAAAGATAACACATTTATGTGCTTTGTTTTATGAAATAAATATCAATTATCAGCTGTTAAAAAGAAAAGGTATTATTAAAGGTCACTTAATACAATAATAGATAGAATGCCCTGTAGATTGACTAGCTGTTGAAAATAAACATATAGCAAGATTCAGAAAAGCATTTTCACTGTAAATTTTTTAAAAATAAAATGTACGGCACAAAGGAATTTATTAAATAGTTTAAAATGAATAATTTAATAATTTAGTATGAGAGTAAATGAATAATTAACTTTATCCTTCTTATCTTTAAAATGTCAGATCCCGGAACTTTCCAGTTAAGTACCAGAGCAATGTCACGACTGTTGAAGACTTAATGAATAAAACTTACTAAATTCCAATTAATAAATACATTTCTGTAAAAGAACGGATATAAAACAAGAATCTCTGATAAACTAAGTACTTATTTGATAATATAAAAACTTCATTTGCTTATAAAAGTACGCAGATTGTAATAGGAAACGACATGTAAGCGGTAAAAATTAGGCGCCCAGTCTCGCTGAAGCGAGTTTTGAGATTGGGCGTCTATTTTTGAGTGAAGTTTCAAAAGTTTTTAATATGTTTACGCTTCAGTTTCTTGGAATTATTCATTCTTAAGTTCTTGTTCATATGCATAAAACAGAATTTCTTGTTAACAGAGTTACGAAAATCATAGTGTTTTCCTGTGCCTATCGTTAAGGGGACTCTCTGAGATTTTAATGCATCATTATTTATTTTACGGAAAGATAGCCGATCATTTGATGTAGAGGGTAGAGGCTTCGTCTGTAACAGCTTCGAATGGGGTTTGATTCCTCATGCTAAAAGCTGGGTGTTTGATCAATTTGCACTCTCTTCGATTGTGTTTTAGTGATTTGGAACGAACTCTAGTGTCATAATCCAGCGGCTTCAGAGCCGGAAAGTAATTAAGAGCGTTTAATTACTTTATTTTAGTAAAACTATTAAATATTTATCTATAGTTTAGCAAAACTTTTAATTTATAGTTCTTTGATTTTTTTTTTTTTTTTTTTTGTTCCGATAAAGGATTTACAGTAGATTTCTATATAAAAATTTGCTACAGTGTTCATTATTTTAAAAGTTACAAGATTTTAACAGACAATCCACTTACATCTAAAGAAATTTATCTCAACATTTTGGTCAATATTAGACAGAAGCAATAAATAAAATACTTAGCCAACAAAAGAATTTGAAACTTAGTCGACCTTATTAAAAACAACCGCTACAGCTTTTAAAAAAGCGAGAAACCTTACAAAATCAATTTCAAAAAAATTTAAAATCGCAATAATACTAATTATGAACAAAGGAGATTACTTCATTTCTGTAACTCACATGCTTCTTTTTTTTTTAACTTTAAATCTAGTTCAATGCAAAAAATAACATGTTTATTTAAAGAAGGTATATTAATACTATAATATTACTTATACATTTAGAAATATCTATCTGAAATAATATCGTTGACAGTTGTTGCAATTTAGTACGGTGGTTATGTGAGTTAACCACCATTTTTAATACGTTCTTACTCTATAGTTTCATATAACCTATAGTTTCATATAACCTATATAAAAAACCTTTCAAAGTTAGTCATAAGCCTGTACGACATTATCTCACAAAAATGTAGCATTAGTGTCTCAGGCAATCTAATAATTAAAAGATACTAATTGTCATGCCCCGAAGGCCAGGGTTCGAAACTCAGTGGGGCATGCTCGGATTATGATATAAAGAAATCCATTCATTATAGTGATTAGCGATTTGCATTTCGCTAAAAAAAACTATAATCATGATCTTTTGGTGTTTATACTCTAATAGGTTTGTTTTCTGTTCATTAAATAAATGAACGCACAGAACAATCTTTTTAACTTCATAGCATTTGAAACTGACTGAAACGCACTCTTAATCCTTACAAGATATCTCAGGAATGAAAATGAAAAGTTTTAATTATGACTATACTTTTTTTTCCTTTTAAAGAGTTTTGAAGCATTTTCAGAACAATTATAATTGTCTTGTGCAATACAAATGTAACAAAATTGATTTATTATATATATATTTTTGGGATCATTAGCTGTAATTACTAAATTTTAAAAACTCTTTCATAATTCCTAATAACACATTAAAAATTTTTACATATTTCAAAACTACAGAACGGCATAAAAGTCTGGTATCAAATAGCTTAACACTGTAAGAAATCTGTAAGTATCTTAGCACCAAAAATGGTGGAAACTACTTTCCTGAGAAAATAGTTGACACCATTCCTCCACGTTCCTGAGGAATGGAATTTTAAAAAAGTCGTATATTTAAGATTCTATTTCTCATAACATTTTCGACCTATTAGTTTCAAGCTTTGTATTTTGATATATAAAATTACAGTAATCAAAACACTGTGGGAAAATTCTTATAATTAAATACTGTTAAATAAAATAAAAATAATAAATATTTATTAAAAATTATTTTTTCTATGGAATTATCTTTCGATTAACGACTTTTATAATTATGAGTCTCGATGGCGCAACGGTAGCATGTCTGACCCCTGATCAGAAATGTTGCGTGTTGAAATCACGTTCGGGTCATAAACATCAAGTTTTTGCTGGACAGGTGACCGAGCGGTCAGCGTACCTGACTGTGAAGCCAATGGTAGCGGGCTCGAATCCCGCTCAGGCCATGGATGTTTCTCTCTCTCTCTCTCTGTTGTGGGAATGTAGCTTACCCTATAAAAACGGGTATCTGTGGCAGTATGGAGTGGGTAATGTTGCTCACCTCCGTGACGTAGGGTCACAGGTACCCACAGAGTAACGATAAATGAGCAACACTTCCGACACCTTCCGAAGTGAAGAATGAAAGTTCAGTGCCTGCCATAAAAAAAATTAAAAAAAAATTTTTTTATAATTATGAGCAAAAAGTGTTCGATTCCCTTAAATAGTTCTTAATATATGGCGTAATACACAAAAAGTATAATTAACATTAAGGGGTCTAAACTTTGAAACTCTGTTTTGACCAAATTATGAGGACCATATTTCCCAGATTGCGGCTTCCCCCTATATTTTGAGAGTCATAAATCCAAATTCGTTAAAAAAGAATGTGTGCTTGTTCAGAGAAAATAATTTTTGTGTCTGATATCCTAACTTAAAATATCATCTGCAGTAAATAATTAACATATTTGAGATCACTCTCTCAAACCGTTAAGATTGAGTCTTAATACGAGAATATCCAATCCTTAGATTAAAAGTTATTTAAAACGATCCCATTTTTTTCGTGCACACTTTACAATAATCATATTTTTAATTACGTGAAAAAAATACTTTACGAATTTCTCCTGAAGAATTAACTTACATTAAGTGCTTTATAGTATCAAATATAAAATTCATTGCTAAAATTCGAATATTACTTGAATTGAAGTAAACTAGTTCTGATATAAATAATAAAAAAATTAGTTTATAAAATCCCAATTATTGGATCATAATTGTTAAAACATCAAAGCGATTCTAATATGAAATAAACGTGCAATCTTTTCCAAATATATGCAAAAATTTTCACCAAATATTATAAAACTATTTACTTACTTTTCGTTTTAAAGAAATTTCCCATTTTCTGTTTCTCTTGAATAAAGAAGAATGAAGAGATGGCAAGTTGCACTAATTGCTGAACAGAAAATGCACTTCGAATATATTTGACGCCCCTTCCCAGGTGATTTAGGGAGTGACAGAAAACAACTGAAATTCTAATCACTTATCGTACTTTATCTTCGTATTGTATAAAACACTGATTTTAATTTAAAGATCACTATTTCCATTGTAAGAAGTGTAAAAAAAGATAACATTCAATGCAATCACTTCTGGGATCATTAAAAAATGTCAAGGTATTTTTTAAAGGATAAGCTACTTGCTTGTAACGTTATTTTTAGCAGCAATGCAAAAAAAAAAACATTTAAAGTTTCGAATTATCAGAAACAATTAAAATGTTCCAGTTTTTTCTTTCTATTTTTTGGGGAATATTTAAAAAAACAGTTACAGTGAACTAGACAGCAATTAGACAACAACGAAACAATAATTGTTAAAACAATGAAAAATAAAAGTTTCATTATTATTTGTAATTTTTCTTGTGCAATCTGAAAGCCTTGTTTATTTGCTTACAAAACTATTTTAAGACTATATCCTGAAATTTTAATCCGAAATGCTTTTATCTCAGCTATGGCGCTTAAAAAATGTATTTAACTTTTCCTTAAAATATTAAAATTTGTTTTTAACCTGTTTACAATTGAAGGAATTCTTTATTCGATGTCTTAATCTCGCTGATGTATTAATGGAAAAAATGTAGCAAATTTTATTTAAGAACACAGAAAACAATAACATAAAAGGCTATAAAACAAATGGTGAAAAAATAACACAGAATTTAAAATTATTTTTTTTACGAATGCATTGAGTTTTGAACAAAACTAATCATTATATAACAGATACCTAACTCACTTAAAAACAGGCAAACTCATTTGTTGAGAGCCTTTATTTAACGAGAATTCAATATTTATTACAAGATTTAATGAAGATATGATTAATAAATGATTGGTTTAATGTTAAAAAACCCTTTTATTATAAGCATAACTTAAATTTATCGAGGAATTTTCCAAAACTACAGGAAAATTAATTTATTTAAGTTGCTAGAAAAAACCTTCTGAGTGTTTGTAAAATTTAAATTCTTTGGAAAGTATTTAAAAAAAACTTTTGTTCAATTTGTATGAAATTTGTAAACACATAAGCTATAAAAAGTAATACTGTAAGATTCTTCATCTGTCTTGTCATTGATTACGTGAACTATTACGTGGCAACAGATAAATAAGAAACGGCATACAGTTATCGCTACAAGTAATAGAATAATGATTTATTTTCTCTGTCGCACAAATGTTTGCTTGCATTTTCCAAAACAAATGTTTGTAAGTCATATGAATGATTCCTGCCTTTCATTTTTCCTTTTGTATTCATTTTATCAACCTACATTTATGATAATGGATAAACACAATGTTCCAAGCTCTTCAATTTCTTTTGATACAATTAAAAAATAAAGAAAAACTTCTGAAATCCTTTAATGAACAAAAATATGTTCATAAACGCTTAAAAAAGTCTCAGATAGAAGATGGGATCTACACTGTAAAAAATCTCGGTTAATGTTTATCCAATACTTGGTGCAAAGTTTCTAATTGCACCATAAATTTGGATAAATCAAAAATTATTTTATCTAGGTTGCACCATAAATTGGAAAATATGATCAAGAAATGCGTTTATGGCGCAATCGATTGCACCAAACTTTCGTACTATGACAGGCACGTGACCAATAACTTATTTTGTAGCTGTTGACAAGATGGCCGATTTTGTTGTTGAAGCTTGCAATCATGTCATGCAAGTTGTCTTTGAAATTGTTAATTTCTTTTGAAGGTAAGTAAACTTTTCTTAATTATTTGCATTAATTACAGTTCATTTCTTTCATATCAACTTTAAAAATTGTGTTGTCTGTTCTGAAAGTGTCAGCTTCAAATTTCTTCTAGGAAACTGTATTCGTTGTTAAATATTTTTAAATCTACATTAGCTCTTTTTCAGTAAATAAGGAGATACAACGATTTTATGTGCACAGAAAGTGCATTTACAGTTTATTTGGCTAAAAGAGCATAGCTTTCCGCCAAATTTACTGCCGGTGAACATGTTCTAGGTTTGTGTTTTTATTTCATTCTACCGAACAAAAAAATTCGTATGTGCTTTCTGTTAGGATTAAAACTTTTTATCAATATTGCTTTTGTTTTGATTTTCATGTTCTATTTTGCTCATTTTCGTTTGTAATCTCACATAATTACACGAATTTTGGTCTACACTTACTAAAGTGCTTTTGCTGTATAATTTACAATGCGAATTATTCACCTAAATTAATACTAACCGTTGTCATGGAAACGAGATTTCTCTTTACGTTCATTGAGCGCACGAGGTAGGAGAAAAACATAGTGGGTAATATTAGCGTTAAAGAAAACAAAGCGATATTTTTTTTTAATTCGCCAATACCTTACTGAAATTTAGAACAAAACAGCAGCAGGAACAAGATTTGTTTTAGAACATTTAGAAATAAGCTGATTTTTTATTATGATTTTTTTTTAAAAATATATTTTATTATTAATATTTTTTAACTAAGCGAAATTTTTTTAAATGAAGCAAAGTATTGTATTTAAAAAGTTAATAAATATATTTTTTTATTATATACAAATAAAAAAATGCTTAAATACTCTGCTTTAGATACTTATTTTTCTATGTTTTTTTTATTTTTACATATTTATTTTATTTTTCTGTAGCTTTATGTATATTAATTTAGCCCACATTTGTGTTTTGTGAGGGAGGGAAAAGACAACATAACCATGAAATCGAACGTTTTCATAGATCCTCAAAAATGTCATACGCATTCTTTATAATATTTACAGTTGTTGTTGTTTTTTTAAGTAATTTTTTTTGGAAAGTTTCATTTTAATTATAAAAGTACATTTTTTCTTCTGAAATATATTTGCTTCTATGAAACAAAAGACCTTTAGTTAAAAAGGCAATCCTCACAAATAGAATACATGTGGAGTTTTAATACTATCCACATGAATACTCCTTGTATGTTAATCAGCAGCCAGATTCCACCCTCTTAGAATCAACACGAACTCTTTTATTTATACAAGTGATGATCGATTTGTTCATTTATTATTTTAACTGTTAACAGTTCCTTCAGCAAATTTTTTACTGGGACGCTCTGCATAAAATTGAATTTACAATTTCTCAAGTGAAGAAATTCTATTTTGGTGCTTTAGCGCATTTTAACAAAAATAATAATAATAATAATATTATAAAATATCAATATCTTACTCTCCTTTCCGGGATCTTTGTGGGTGAAAGGAGGCTTAAGATAAAAATCTCCCCCCCCCCCCCGTATAAATACTTGGTCTCGAAATTTTTTTTAGGTAGTGAAATGTTTTAACAATTTTTTTCATAAGAACTACAATTACTCATTTTTTTTTATATTGTATTTTAAAAATAGTAATTAAAATATGACTTGCGATGATTGATCTTTCTATGTTTTAAGAAAGTAAGGATTCAAATTTTGTTTCTTCTGTACATTTTATTAGCATTAATTACATTATTTTTAATCTTCTTTCATTAGCACAAAGGCACCAACAACTTCAATGATTTTAATTGAGAAACAGATACAGGAAAAAATATTGTTATACCCAGTGCCGAACCTATTGATAAAAATATTTATTCTGCCAAAATTACCAGAATTCCAGAAAGTTATAAACAGTTTTTTCACACTTGAAAAGTACTAGTTTCAAGAACAGCTTGCAAACAAGGAATGTGTATAGTTTCAAGTTTTGAGAATGGAGAACCTGTGTATGGAAAAACAATTATTCTTTTGTAAATAGGCTCCAAAATTTTATTTGTGTGGAATCTTTTTAAATCTTGTTGTGTTTTTTACAATCACTGAAGAATGTTATATAGTTAAAGCCATAGCACCAGAGAATCTATAATAGTGAATATGTAATAAAAATATTGTTCTTTCTCAAATGCTCACAATCATTTACTAATTTGTAAAAAAAAAATTACAGTATTTTTTTCCAAACAGTGGGAAATTTTACTCTTTTTATCAAGTAGTAAATTATGCTTGTAAAAAAGTAATTTAGCTATATTGTAGATTATAATTCAGATGAGGCTGAATATATCAAGAAATTTAGTATCTTATTAAAATATAGAAAATTATTTTCAGATGATCCCAAATTTCAAAACTCTAAATATAACATAATTTTTATTTTAAATTACTGTAAATTTAAAATAAGTTTGAATTGGATGCACTCTCTTAGTAACAAAAGAATACTATCTATCATATTTTTGAGTGAACATTTTCTATTTTTTTAATGAATGCTGTGATATGTATAAAAAGTATAATATATTTAAATTTTAAGATTTTGCTTAAAAATTATTACATTCTGTGCATGTATACAAATATCAAAGTGATTGTATATGAATAAATTATGTTTAAATATTGATCTGTATCTTATTTGTTAATAATTCCGAGTTATTTCATTATTTTTACATTTCTTAATTTACTTCAAATTTAATATTTCCATACGTCAATGTAATTAATATTGGAATGTTTCCTTAATTAGAGATTGGGGGTTGACCAATACAATATTTGTCTACTTTTTTATATAAATTTTTATTTGTGAAAGTAATATTTTCATTTTTAAATAATAAAATAATTTCAAAATACATAGTAATAAGAATTTGATTCAGCCTAAAATTAAAATTCTTTTTTATTTTCTCTTTAAAACATTAGCAGTATTAACTCTATAGCATCTGTTCATGCTTTAAATGAAATGTAAAAAATAATTCAAATTTTACATATATCAATTTGAAGAAAGAAAAAGTTTTTATATGAAGGAAAATATTTTTAAAGCGCTAAAAAGCAGATAAAGTTAGCATCATTAATAAATATTTATTAAAAAAAAGAGAAGATAATTTAGATCAAATTATAATTTAATTATTTAAATACATAAAAATTAAAAAAGCTATTTCTATTTTAGATGTATTATTTAATATATATATATATATATATACATATATATATATATATATATATATATATATATATATATATATTACATAACACATCTAAAATAAAAATAGTTTTATTAATTTTTATATATTTAAATAATTAAATAATTATAATTTGATTTAAATTATTTTCTCTTTTTTTAATAAATATTTAATAATAATGCTATCTTTCTCTGCTTTTTGGCGCTTTAAAAATATTTAATAATTGTGCAACCTTACACTGCTTTTTTGCACTTTAAAAATACCTAATAATGGTGCAACCTTCCTCGCTTTTAGTTCCCTTCAAAAATACCAAATCATGGCGCAACCTTCCTCCATTTTTAGTTCCCTTCAAAGCACGTATTTTTGGTGCAACCCTTCGCCGCTCTTGGGCTCTTTCAAAACTCCGATTTTTGGTGCAACCTTCTCTCGTTGTTCGGAGCTAGTGAAAGCACCGATATATGGTAAAACAGAGCACGACTTTATGTAGCCAGCAAATGAATACCAATGTTTGGTGCAACATAGCTCGAATTTTTTTACAGTGTAGGCTTTAATAAAATAGGTTCAAGCTCGATATTACGTTATTTTTGTCGTCAGTAAGCGATCAAAATATCAGAGATAATGACTTAGAGCCATAAATGAAACATAGATCCATAGTATTAGAGTTTACTTACATCAAAATTGAATGTTGTAGAACGTCAAACAATTGACAATGAAATTAAATGCACAAAATTAAGCTATAAACAAAGCTCCCATATTTTTCTATACAGTTCAATACCCTTTTAAGTATTTTCTTGTTAATTTCTATGCATAATAAGTTTGTATTTAATTTTTGTCCAAAAGAAGCAAATAGCAAAAGTATAAACACGTGGATAAAGCAAAAAAGATACTTAAATGGTAAAGTAAAAGCTTCTGTGATGATTTTATGTCTGCTATATCAGAGTAATTGCAGTAGTGAATTATCTTAGAGTCAGTGCAGTTTAGAATATTCGACAAAAAAAAAGGTTTGCGAATGAATTGCTACTATAAATGATCCGAATGCAACAAAATACAATGTTTCATTTAAAATTATTTATTATTACTTGTAAAACGAAAAACTTTTCAGGAGTACGTGTTATAGATATGGCATTTTTATTTTAATACCTCTGGAGTTAGTTTATAAGAACTCTCCTCCCCAATATTATTAAGATATTAGATGTAATGTTAAGTGAATAAACAAAAATTCTGCATAGTCATCTGTGTTCTTATATTTGAATCGAGGTTGACCATAGTTCTATGTTGTTTTTAAAATTGTGTAGTTATGAAATAATACCGTGCTCATATTCCATAATAATGCAATTACAATTTCGTGAATCATGTTCTTAAATAAGAAAAATTATGTCATGAAACAATAACTGAAGTGTTTCAAATAAAAAAGATTCCGAAAATTTGAATATGAATTTGAAATGTGGTATTCTTTTACTGTGTGAAACTTGTGTTTGATAGCAACAAACATTTTGTGTCCTTTTCTTATTTTTCTTAATTTGATTATTTTTAGGTAATTAATAACTATGAGGGGTGTTCCGTAATGACAGCCTTTAATCTATATACTTCCGGAATGCTCTTCAAAAACGTTTGCCGATTCAAGAAAGTTTGCCGATTAGAAGGCGTGAAATAATATTTAATCTCGGAAGCCGTAATAGAAATCTTCAGAAGAACAAAAAAGTCGGGATTAAAAAAATATCAAAAGCAGTTATGTTGCCTTATGAAACTTAAAGATGTTTCTGATAATCGTTTATCAACTCTTTTCGGTTTCTTCCAGCAATCAAACAGGTTTCGATTTTAACAGTTCCATTTGCCTCAATAATGATCATTAGATTTTTTTTCTTTTTTACCTCGCTTGAGTATTAATTTGTGACCCTTAATTTGTAAGTTTTTCTCTTCATTTTTGAAATTCTAAAACGTGTAATCAAGATTATGATAACAAAGTACTGAATATAATTACATTTATATTGTTCACGAGTGCCAAAATCAAGCGTGTTATTTAAATATGTTATTATTAATAGGCTATTGTTCAAAATTGAAAAGTTAAAGCAAATTTTTTCAGATAGAATATTGATACATAAAGTAAAAAATAACATTCCTTGCAATTGAATTGAGCTTTCAAAAAACATTTGAATATTATGTTTAAAAGTATCTATTTTTCACATAAATTTTAAATGTTTTAAAAAGGTTAACTGTAAAATGGAATAAAAAAAGAATTTTTTTCTTTATTTTATATCGCAGCATAATACCTACTTTCGAAAACTTTTTTTTTTTCCAAATACTTAAGCTAAAACTCATAGAAATGAAAAATATGCAATGCACGTTGTATTTTAGCGCATGAAAATTAAAAATATATTTTTAAACTTTAAATGATATTTTCTCAAAACATAATTTTTATACTTGCAGATCAATAACTCCAATTTCTATCCAATATGCATAAAACTTTAAAAACACATACATTACAAAGAGGTATAGTTTTTATTAATTAAATAATACTATATTTTACAACATTCAATTAAATAATACTTATCTTTAATGAATAACACTAATAAATACTTATAGCATACCGCCATCTTGCCAAGAATATTTTTTTTTAAATATTATCCATCTAATAAAAAAATTTTACATATCTAGAATAATTTTAAATGTTGAAGAGCAAACCTTAAAATTTTCTTATTTGGTGAGGATGATAATTTAAATTAAGAAATTAAATGCGAAGTCACTTTCTTAGAATATACACACCTTTTTCAACATTTGGAGTATAACCACAATTTGAAAGTTAAGGTATAATTGGCATGGCTAGAAGTATTACACTCCAACATTCCATTTTTACTGTTCCTGTATTTCGCCATAAATCTGGAGCTATTACCGAAAATCGAAAAATATTTTTCCCCATATGCAACTTGGATAGCCAAACGTAATTTCAGGTAAAAATTATTTTTCTCATTTGTTACTTACTTTTAGAATTTATTTAACAACAATCAAAAACTTCTGGATAACAAAGTAAAAAGGCTTAAAATTAAAGTATAAGACGTTTTTGTTAACTTGATATTCAGCCAAAGTGCATTTTCGAGTTTTATTTCGTGCCTTTAACTATCGTCTGAACTAATTAACTAGCATACCTTATGTGAGATTCGCGAACCCTAAAGTTGTAACTAAAGTAAGAATCCGGTCATTAGGCCAAACATGATTGAAGATGTATCTCTTTATTTCTTTTTCGCTCTTTCCTCAAATCATTGTCGATTATACACTATTAATTTTCTAAGTAAATCGGCAGTAATAATTACAATTATTTAGCACTTTTTGAGAAAAAATCATACGTACTAGACCATTCAAATTTTAATATCATACGTACTCAAATAATGCGATAATTAATACAATATTTACAGCACTCAAATAATGCTAAAATAAATACGATTAAAGTCCGATATAACAAGTACGGCATATTACGAGAAATCTGCTATTACGACAAATTTCTAAGTCAAAGCCAAAATTATATTATTAAGAAAAAATAATTTCATACTCATAACAATTTTAAAATTGATAGCCTTCCGCTATTACGATAAAACTTTTTTGGGGAAATCCATTTTTCTGCTGTTTTATTAAGGATTATTATAGAAAAAATGTTTAAATGGAAAATATTTTTATTTATAACTGGTATCAATACAAAAAAGCAAAAAAACGAGAGTCGTTTCCTTCTTGTACTATAACAATTTATTTCTTTCAAATGCAATGTGTGAGCAACCACTGGCTAAATCATCTTCTCTTTAACAACAGCAAAGTCCTTCAGCTGATTTTAGAAATTCTGATACACTTTCCGAACGCTACTATTAAAATCAACATTCATTATTATCATTTGCATAAAAAAATATTGCATTTAATTTCACTTTTTTAAGCAAAACTTTGTTACAATTTGGAATTTTGTTGTTCAAACCTATGCATGCATGTCCTGTCTTAGATATGTATGTCTTTCATACAATTCAGAGCTATATAGTTCAGTCTAACTGGAAGAAAAAATAATTTACTCAAGATGTGTATTTAAATCAAAATTAATGGAAAAGAAGTAAATAGTGTGTATTTTGGACTCCTTTCAGACTCTTTATTGCCTTTTTAACATTGAATATATGTATTTACTTATAACGGGAAGCTCGATATAAAGAAAATTTATTCTGATATTTCATATTGTGGTTCAAAGATACTTTTACTGTATATTTGTATTTATTTACTTACCGATCATTAAACTGTTATATAAAATTAGCCTTTTTTAGCAGTTACGCGGGTGACTCAATTTATGTGAGAAAAAAAATTGAAATAATATTTGTGACCTTCGAAATATCAAAATGAAATATTTCTGTGTAAATTATTAATGCATTCAGAAAGATTAATTGAATCAAAGGTCAACAAGTTGAATATTTTATATCAATAGGCCCCATTTAAAAAGTAAAGGAGTAAAATAATAATGGAATGATCATGAAATTGGAGGAGGTTTTTCTTCTAACTGAAAGACTACTTAGATAACAATAAATAAAAAGCGAAAAAAGAAAGAATTCATTATTCATTATCAGTGGTCTTATCATTTCAAAAAAGATAAACATTGAAAAATAGAAACTTCTGATTTTTCATGATTGTCTTCATTTTCTTACTTGCATAATAATTATGATAACCTCACAAAGCTAAATCCAATAACACTTGGACTCATGTAAAATATTTTTTTAACAAAACAATAATTTTTTTTTCATATTTTTGACTCTTCGCATGACTGAAATCAATTAACAATAGGCCTTATCTCCTATCCTTAAAAACACCATACCTCACTTTTTGAAACTAAACAGAATTCTATTAATTTTTTTAAAAATTTTGATACTTACAAGTATATAAGTACAAATTTTTACCGGCAATTTTAAATGGCAAAATATGCAATTTGAGTGCAATCAGTCGAATTCTTTCTAAATTATCAAATATTAAAAAACTCATATAGGTATTAATTTATTTCTCACAAACTATGCAACCATTTTTATTAATTACCTATCACAAAATAGTATTTAAAATTACCTATCACAAAATAGTATTTAAAACTACCTATCACAAAATAGTATTTTATACTTTTCAAATCAAAATGAATTGATCGAATACATTGAATAGAATAGTAAAAAACAGTAAATAATTTTTAGAAACTAATTTATTACATAGAGTACATAACTACATAATACTTAACTAGAGTACATAACTACATTTACTACATAAACGAATTTTATTATTTTTCGCAAAAATTTTTAAATTCCCTTAAAAAGTTCTCGAGATATGGCGGAATAAGCAAAAATTGATTTTAACATCAAGGGGTCCTTTTGACCGCCTTCCTATTCTAACAAATGGGACCATATTTTCTAGATTGTTTCTACCCTGCATGTTTTAAGGGTCAAGAACTTGAATCTATCGAAAAAATTCAGAAATATTCTGAAAAAATTCAGAAGTTTATTCAGAATAAGTGCGTTCTTGTGTCTGATTTCGTAACTTAAGACATCATCTGCACTAATTATTTGCACATATTTATGGTTATTCCCTCAAACCATTAAGATTAAGACCTAGTACATAAAAATCTGATCATTACACCAAAATGCGTTCAAAGTGTTCTGTTTATTTTGCGTACTGTACATTTTGTTTAAATGCAAGTTACAGTAAAAAAAGAAAAATTAAAAACAGTTTTAGGTACAAGAAGTGGCCCCAAAATAAACATTTTGTGTGAGTTTTTCTGATTTTTTTCTTGCAATTTTAATGTTAATTATTAGCCAAAAACTGACCATTTACTTTTTTTTGTTGTGGATAAATTTAATTACTAAAATGCTTCTGAACAATAATTCTAATGCATATTTTATGTACCATTATCTTTTCTAAGCCTTTTTTCTTATGTTCAAAACTAAATACATACGAAGATGTAGAAATCAAAATCCGTAACTGCCATTTTTGGATTTTTTGTGAATTGGTTGTTGAGGCAACACGGTTGTATTATTAAATACAATATAATAATAAATACAATATTGTTATGCACAAATTATTAAAAATACAATATAATATTAAATACAATAAGTTTTTTTTTTTAATTTTAGATTATATGCGCATATATTGAATAATAGGTTAAATGCTAGGTTCATAGAATTTTAAGAATTCTCTCACTAAAAAGAAAATTCTCCCTAACTGCTATGACTTTTAATCGCTAATTAGTTTATTAAAAATGATAACTCGGAGAAATAGAATATACATTATAGTATTTATATAATATTTAATAGCTCAAAATCACAAATATTAACTTTTTATATTAGAATCCCATTTAGAAATGGATATTAAGATTTGTTTGATTCAATGAAATATTGACAAAAAGCTTCGATTTTGTTCCTGAATAAATAATTATTTGCACAAAACAATTTAAATAAATAACTGTATACTATGAGTTGCATAAATCCGTACACTGGTTCATTTTTACTTTATTTAAACCTTCAAACTGAAATTTTTGCGAAACTCATTTGCCTATCAAAGTACTTAGCATCTACTTAGAATTTTTTCGTGAATATCTCGTCACTTAAACTCTTCAGTAATAAACTCCAACCTTTTAGTACAGTTCGAAGTTAATCTTGTTCATGTAACCCTTCCGCCCTATCATTCAGTGTATTTCACTCCTAGTTCGTCCCAATCCTTGTTTTACTCATCGAACTCACTAACTCTTGATATCAGAGGCGGAAAAGATAGATTTATTCCAGTGATCAGAGGAACTGTTAATCCGTGTTCCATCAATGTGATGCATAGAGAAGAAATCTTTCGGACTTATCATTAAAGATCAGTGAATAATGGTTACGTCTCAGAAGGATGGAGCATTTATGGTAAATGAATTCATGTAAGCAAAAATTTAGAAATAACTATTTCAAGATGAAAATGTCTTTCTCTGTTTTTTTATTGCCATTCAAAAAGTTTAATCAATTGATTGAAAAAAATAGAGTTTGTTAGAATCTTTTTCAATTACATTGTAAACAATTGCATCGCAAATTACACTATAAACTACCCCTAAGTACCTTAGGGGACGTGATCAGTAAATAACCATTTTACTTTGAAATCCATTTTTACAGTAGTAAACTATTTTACCTTAACTTTTGCAGAGATATATATTAAATTAAAATTATTCCATGACTTACGGTAATTGTTAAATCTTCCGGTAAAAATAGAATTTACAGTAAAAAGTACCGACAACCTGAGCATCTATACATTTTTGTCGTAATTTGAACTAGAATTTTTTACAGTGGGTACACTGTAAAAAATTCTAGTTTTCAAGGGATGTGATACTTAGCTTACCATCTATTAAAAAAAAATTCTGAAAGAAGCACGCTTTTTTTAATAACATAAAAACTACTATTTTTGTAAATTCATAAAGGTACAATAAACTGAAACTTCTGTCTTAATCATATAAGTTTATCTTTAACAAAATTTTAATGAAATTATTTGCTTGGATATTATTTGAATTTTGCGCCACATTGATTAAGAAAGCTTTGTTTCAGGAAAACGCGTTCAAAGTTTAAAAAGAAGCTGGTTTTAATATACCTTAAGTTTTTTAAATATATAACTTTTAAAGTTTCACCGATATCTCTTTGAACGTTAAACTATACATATTTTTGAAAAGGCGTGTTAATCTTGAAATCAAAAAACATACCGTCAGATGGGGTGACTTTGTGCAGGAATTTTCAGTTTTCCAACTTTAACTTCAGTTTTCCAACTTTTTTTCCTAAAAAAAAAAATATTTAAAAGATGCTGAATTGTACAGCATGTGATCTAAAATTTGTTGTTAGCCATCTGGGAAGTAATTGCAGGTAGTTAAGAGCTGATTTGAAATATTTATTATTTGTAAACAATCAATTAGTCGAATGCAATAAAATAATGACTTATTTCAGTTATTTACATTCACTTTGTCTTAAAATCGCTTAATAAACAATATTTAACATTGTTAACGTACAATACAAGTATATTGCATATAAATATGTATTAACAAATCTACATAGGATAAACATAAAAACTTTAAATTTTAGATGTTTTGAAATTTTTAGATTTTTTCTTGTTAATTAAATCTGAGGTAACGTTTTTTATGATTTTCAGGTACAATCAAACATTTGATATGAATTGACATGAATGAACAGTTGAATGAATTCCCTCATTTAATGCCACCAAATTGCCTCCAACTCTGCAACTCTGAATGATCTTCTCTTATTAACAATCTCTTATTAAATGTCTTAAACAATTAACATATGGAAATTGAAATGAAAATTAACAATATGAAAATGAAAAATAATATTCACCTAGAGATTTCGAATGCTTCGCATGAATTTTGTTCGAAATCGTGTTTCGGTGAATTCCGAACTTTTTTGACGCTTTCGAAACGGATAAACCCTTTTTTATTTCTGTCAAACATTTTTCTAACCCTTCTTTGCTGTAGTAATCACAACAATTTCTTGCTCCAGGCTTTCTTTTATAAGTCCTTGGCATGTTTTTCTCTGAAAAAAAAAATTGCACAAAGTTTTCCCCAGGTTGCATTTTTTTATTAATTATTAAATAACTAACATTATAATAATTAAAAACAAAAAATTATACATGATTTGCTATCTCAATTGATAAGATTTTTAAAATATAGCCTACCTTCCTGGCTAGGATAACTAGAACTTCTTCAACCGAGCAAACTTTCCAGCCTCCAATTTTGCGACGTTGAAAGTTTGAAGCTGTTTGTAACTTGAGTTCACAATTTTCCTAGAACGATGATGTTTACATTGCCAGTTCTTGGTAAATCATTAGTTCGTTATGTTGACAACTCAAATCAGTTGATACGGAGCTTAAAAAAAATACCCCTAGATGGCACGACGCTAAAACAGAAAAAATGACAGTTTGCACAAAATCACCCCTTGTTGCACAAAGTCAACCCATCTGACGGTACTTCGAATAAGGAATTTAAGTTCGAAAACTAATTTTAAATGTGTTTTTATTAATACAATAAATTAGTCATATAAAGCAAAACATTCCTTACTGCAAAAAAATCCGGATTAATCACTTTGGATGCATCACCCGTAAAATCCATTTTACAGTAAAATTCATTTCTTCCGTAAACATTATTCTATATTTTTTACATTAATATTTATTTAATTAGAGTGATTTACTGTAATTATTGCTGTAAAAATTACGGTATATCATATTTTTTGGTCCGTAACATGTTCCAGCAAAAATGGATTTTACGATAAAAAGTACTGGTAGACAGAGGTCCTTTCTACCGTAATTTCATCTGAAATTTACAGTGCAGCAACAGCCCATAGAGGTTCAGGGGAGGCGTGGAGGGTAAGAATCCACAATTTCGTGACAGTGACAATGTCAGCATTGCGCACTAACCGCCTTTACGTCTCGGACAAGCTGGTACACATTGATCTGAAGCTTAGTGGGCTTCAAGCCGCCACCGGGTAATTATCCCTGTTCTTATATATTTATACCATTTACCCAGTTCTTATACAAACTATATCCAGTCTTTATATTTCAGACTTTTTATATACTATACCTGTGTCCATATATACTATTTTATTCTGCTACCAACAAGAGGCAAGAAATATATTATTAATTGCTTTTTTTTTCTTTATCTCTTCGTTGCAAATGAAATGCATATAAAAACGTTCTTTTTTGCAACTCATCTGCGCTTCTTCTTGATTTTTCGTTTCGTCAAGTATTTCCGATATCCGTTCAGCAACGTGTCAATAAGGATACTTTATAAAGTCTGTTACTTTTCCAAAGCAGACATTTTTATCGTATTACAATGGTTATAGATCTCTATTGTACAACGAAATAAACTTTGTAAGTGTGATATTCATTTGACAAGAGAATTAACTCATATTTAAACATTTTGTTTAAACATAAATAATTGTTTTTCAACTTGAGTGAAAGAGTTTGATGTAAATCAATAAACATTTTGATTTCTAAAAATAGTTTATTTTCAACTAGAGTAAGGAAGATAATTTCTGATAACACTTTTGATAACTTATTTTTGAGTTATTAATTAAACAGTTTTTTCCTTTCATTATTGTAAGAAAACTACTTATAAAATTTATTTAAAACAGAAATTTCTGTTTTTAATATTATAAAATTATTACTAAGCTCTTTTTGTTCCTAATACTGTTTCACAACTTTATTCCACTTTCCTCATCACATAGAAAAGGTATATTTATCATATATAAAATTCAAAAACCGCAACAAATACAGCAAAAACTTTATTACTAATAAACTTATGATGTCTAAACAAATATTTAGGCTTATTCAAACTTTTTAACAATCGGTAAAATATTTATTTGATTTTAATTTCAGTAAAATATTTTTTTTTAAGTTCTTAAAATCGCTACTATTAAAATTACTTAACCGATTTATCAAGGACAAAAACATCTTTCTCAAAGGTGATAAAAGTTCAAATCGTTTCATAATAATATAAAAACGCCAAACAATTCTTAAAGACTCAATTAAAGCAAAATGAGATATTGAACCAACTACGGGACAATTATCTCTTTTCTTAAATATAAATAAATTTTTATGATCAAAATCATCTTTTAGGTGAAAGTTATATACTTAACAATTAATCACTGAAGTGAAACCACTTAATAACTTCAATCAGGGGCTCTCTTATAAGGACCCTTATCGCTGAAAATAAGTATGAAATCGTAGGATTATCTTAATAACCCTGGGAATCAAGGAAGGTAATTCAAGGATGGAATTGTTGTTTCTAATTAAGCCGCATTTGGGAAATTTTCCCCGTCTAGGCGGTAAAGATTTCTATCGTTCTTGATCTTTTGATTCCAGAAAATACGAAATAAAGAGCGCGTATCTGTAATGGTATCAAATGTAGGTTCCTTTAAAGATTTAGTAACAGTCTTGCAAATATTGTGACTCTCAATCACTCCCAAAGACAAATGAGCATAAATATATCTGACATTATCTTCTTCAACTTATAAATTATATTTATTATACAAGCCGTATCTTTAGGTCTTTTATTTCAAATAAATTATTCTAAGCAACTCGAAGAATGATGTTTAAGGGAATGAAGAAGTTCATATCACACTGAAGACAGCAACCTGATTTAAATGAGAAGAGATCAAAAAGATTTATTATTACTATTACCAATTTACTTATGTTTTTTTTTTAAATATTGCTTATTTGTTTGTTTGCTTTATTTGAACTAGAATAGCTTACTTTCTTGCATTATTATCTTATATTTTTCATTTTTCGTAGAAAAAAAAAATGTTTTTTTTAATTTTGCAAAATTTTTATATTATTTCAATGACTTTTAAAATTACATTTTTAAAACAATCGTTTCAATGTTGAATATCAATACCTTGAAACATAATATTTTGCAAATTTGATTCAATGCTAATAAAATGTGAAAGTGAATCATATCTATATTCAAATAGAAAAAGAATATAGTTCAAGTTAGAATCATACTAAATTTTTCACAAACTCGAACTTTATTATGGTTTGACACTGCTAGAAATTTTTACCACTTTACTATATAAAGACAAACCACGATAATATGTACCAACTTTCTTAACTCCAGTATATTAGAAAATACTTTTTGTACACTTTTAATACATTTCATCTTTCAGTTTCAATGTAAAAAAATTTTTTACATTTTTTAAATATACATAAAAAAAATTTTTTTAAACTATTTTAACAATTTCAACCTTTTCAAAAAATTTATTTCAGGGAGCACAAAAAAATTTTTCCTACAAAAATATGGGAAAAGAGCATAATATTTCACACAATATTTTCAATCAAAACTGTAGAAAAGTAAAAATAATCGTGTTTGGTATAATCTTATTAATACTATTTCGTTTATAATAGTAGAATTAAGTACAAAGTGTGTCTATATTTTATTAACTTCATTTTTAAATTCTATTGTACAATAAGTGGATAACTTTTTTTTTTCTTAATTCCCTTTAATTTACATTTATTTTATACTTTTATTGAGCTAAAGAATGCTCACAATCTTTTCAAACAGCACAAAACAAACTCCAGATCCTTAATGCTATGAGTTATATTTTAAAAACTGGTATTTTCTTTTCAATATAATCTCCTAAAAATTGTTTAATGTAGATGCAACCGTGATTCAAAAACTTTTTACCAACAATTTCTTAAGTTTGATTATTTGTTTTCTACAAAGGCTATACTCAAAATAATAATTAAGTGTTTCTAGTTAACATAAAATATTTCCCTCCAACTTAATTTTCTCTTAGAAATTGGCCAAAGTTACGTTCATGGCTAAAATAAGTCTAATTCGATGGAATTATTGATAAAATATTTAATTCGGGCCAAAGAAAGATTTCAATTATCCTAATCTTGTTCATTTGTTGAATTAGATTGAAATGAATTCGCTTTTTCTTAAATGATGCCCTTTAGCTTAAAAGTACTGGTTTATAATTAATTTAATCCCTCCTTTTCACTCAATCGATTTTAATTATGTTTTTTTAAGGGCTGGATAATTTTTTCCTTAAATACTAATTTGCGACTCTTAATTTAAATTTTGTTTTCCTTAATTTTTTTTTACAAAGATCCTAAATACATACACAAAGAATGATGATTACCGAGCACACTGTATGTATTAAAAGAAAGATGCTCTCTAGTTCAGTTCTAAACTATATATTTCTTATAATGCATATTCTATATTGTATATTTCTATTAACTGTATAATATGATGGTTACAAGTTTAATTCAATTATTATTTTAGGTTTTTCCCTAGAAAAACATTATTAATAAATTAGCAAACCATACAGCATGAATAAATTTATTTACTAATACACTAATTTACTTAGTCAGAATTGCCACAAAAAATATTACATCCATGAGTAATACAGATAGATATGAAATTTTTTTTATTAGAATTACAAGGTATTCAATAAAAAAAATCATTATTTAACTCAAAATAATATAAAATATTGCTTTGTTTTCTTGTACTAAACATGATTAACAACACCTTCTGAAATTTCGCTGGGTATCCTTACATTCCAATACTTTAATTAGATAGATACTGAATTCTAAAATTATTTAAATAAAATTAAAGAATCAGTTAGATGTAAGTCAAGTTTCATACCAAATTGCAACTAAATTTTATTGACAAATTAATGTATACTTACTAAACAATAAGAAGGAATTGTTTTAAAATGTAATTCTGCCAAGATTGAATAATTGTAAAACCTATATTGTACCATACACCATAATGAATAAAAAAATTAAAATAATTTTTTTACACCTTATCTACATTAATTAATTCGCTATATAAATGTTGAAATGCTATGAGAAGTATGGTAAATGTATTATAAATTAAATCATGCTTTTCTAATTTTTAAAACATATTCGCATTTTTGTAACAAAACATGTTGGATTGCAAAAGAAACTAAGTTTTGAAATATTCTAACAATTTGTTCACTTCATCAATACTATCAGCATATTGAAAGTTTGACTAATTTATGTTTTTCATATCTTATTTTAATTGGAGAAATCAAGTAACTTACCACATACTTCAAGTTACAACATTATAAAACATATTGTGGTAATTTAATGACGTGAAATTAATGGAATAAAATTGTGCAAGTTGTTGCCATTACAATTATTTGAGAAAGCATATAAAATAATTAAATTTTAATGAAAACAATGATCTAAAGGAAGAAATGGTTTGCTTTTATATAAAATAATTTTTTGATATTCATTAATAGGAAATAATAAAATATCATATAATAAATTCTATAAATTGTTTAAAGAAAAGTTAAATTAAAGTTTCATGTTTCGAAAATAATGCCTTTTAATAATAAAAATAATGCTTTTAAAATCGCCTGGCAATGATTTATTCATTTGCAATCACTAATCTATATAGAATGGCACAGAAAAATATATAAAGAGCTTCCACAATAATTTTAGATCATATAAGAAGACGACGTTTTTTTTTTTTTTTTTTTTTTTTTTCGGTGCGCGCCAAAATGGTAACATCCTGGGCCAAAATTTTCTTAGCGCCATGCTACGGCGAAAAGCTTAACCACCAATTAGATTGATAAATTGATGAGTTTATCGCTTTCTTTTATTATTTTTAATAAACTTTATATGAAGTTCAATATAATTTTTTGGTCATATGTTTTATTTAAGTTCTATGAAATGTTTAGATGCTGATTCTTTAAGGATGACATTTGTTAATAAAGACAAAAATACATTTTACAAAGTAAATTACGATTTATTTTAAATATTTTAATTTCTCAATATTTTTCTTGTTCTTATATTTATTTCAATGATGTATTTAACACGTATTAGCATGGATGAAATCCACAATTAATTATTTTAAACCAGTGGAAGAATAAATACCAAAAAGCTTTATTAATGTAGATTTCTTTTTCTTTTCTCTGTTTATAGTAGAATTAATATACCTACGTATTATATAAAAGAATAGAAATAGACATAAGTAAATAATTTTACATTTTTTATTTTCTTTTTTTTTTTAATTTCCGTATAACAGGAACAAAAGGTAAAAAAAAATAATTTGGAATTGATTAGAAAACTTAAGGTTTCTACGTAAATGCACAGTATAAAAATATTTCCAAAAACTAACATAAATTCATACAATCCAAACTTAAATTTTAAAATTAAATTTTAAAATAATAAAACACAAAGAATGTGACAAACATAATCATACAGAGGTAAATAAAAGATATGATAAAGATACCGCCTAATATACCTTAGAGCAAAGGTCGCCAAAGTGGTCTATATAGACCCCCAGGGGTCTATTTAACAGAAGCGGGGGTCGATCTGAGCCAGGGTTTCAAATGGGGGTCGATCCGAATCGGAAGGGTCGAAGAAAAAACAGTTCTTAATACGCAAATCACACATACCTAATTTAGTATATAAAATTTGTGAATTTTTTTATAATTAACTTAATATCAGTTTCTTTATAGAACATAAATTAATAAACGTATATTTATTCGGTGAAACAAGTATTTACGTACCAGCGTGCAGTGGCACAACTCTGCACTTCTGGTTGCATATGCATATGTGCTCTTGTCCAAATGTCACGTGTGACGAGCATTGACGTTACAAACGCAAATATCATACGCAGTTTCAGCTATCTTTGCTAACTGTGAACAGTGTTGAATGTTTGCAGTGTCATTATTAAAACTTTTATAGTTTTGGATAATTAGTTATTGTTTTCGATAAAACCATTTGTTTAGTTTAGATATCAATTTTAATTATCAATACATGTAAAAAAGAAGGTAAGCATTAATAATATGGATTAGTACAGACCGCGACGAAACTATAGCACACTTTGCATTTTTTTACAATAATTACAAAATTTTTGAAAATGCTATTACTTTAATAATTAATTAAATGTACTAATTAACTTTAATAATTAATTAATTGTACTATTACTTTAATAAATGTTGAAAATCATAAAATAAACGTACAAACACAGTATCTAATAGAGTTTTATTTTAATTAACAGAAAATTACTTTTATGGGGGTCGATGGAGATTTCAAAAAATTATAAAGGGGTCGATGATCAAAAAAGTTTGGCGACCCCTGCCTTAGAGTGTCATTTTTATAAATAACTGAAATTATTTTTATATTGAATAATATCTCTTTTCTTTTATTAATGAACAAAATTAAAAATTATGAAAATAAGTTTTAAAAAAAAGCTTCTCTTACTTGTGCCACTAGTTAGCCTATAAATTATAATATCTCTAAAGAAAGGTTTATTTACTGACAAATAATCAAGCAAATCATCTGGAGAGCATCAATTGCCTGTTAAAAATTGCTGCTTTTCTTATAATTTAAACAATACGAAAATCACTGTCGAATTATAAAGGGTTTTAAATAATTTATCAAGACTGTGCTTTTTATAAGTAACATAAGGTGTAAAAGGGTTAGAATCTGTTTTTTTTTTTCTTGTTTTTTTATATTTATAAACGTGTGCGATTACGTATTATCGTAACTTTTGATCAGAAAAAAATTAATTTTTTCGTCTCTTATGTATACTTTATTATTATTTCATAATTATGCATGCTTCATTCATGCTTCTTTAGTATTTTTCCGATTTAACCAACAAATAGCTGTTTTTAAACCTAACAATAGATCTATTTCACCATTTAATTAATGTGTTAAGTTTCTTCAGAGACCTTTGGATAGCTGTAAAAATGTTTGTAGTGATTTCGTTACTTTAATGTTTCCTCTTACTCCAGAACTATGTAACTAAAAGAATACTGAACAGATTATCAATCAGTATTTATAAAAAGATAGACTAAATTGATGTCTTGGTCTATTATTTACTAAACAAACCCAGGTGACGAAGAGAAGCCCGGGATTTATTCTCCTTTTACCAATTTCTTCAATCACAGTAATCTACTATAGTAAAAGTTATTTTCCTTCGAGTAGTTTTGATAAATACAAGAAGCTCAGACTATGGCTTATGATAAAACATTAATCTTATCACTAAAGTAGAACTTAAGAACATTACTTAACTTTATTCTCTCTCCTTACAACTGATACATTTGTAAAAGGTAGATCTGTGAAGCTTAGCCTTAGGGTATCGATCGTGTCTGGGGAATTTGTTCCTTCAATCAAATTAAAATCAAATTTCGTTTCCCTCTCAAATTATTCGGAAATGTCTCTCGAGCTGAAAAACAGCCAACGGGAACGATTAAGAGTTTATTATCCATGTGAATTTTGTAGAGTTTTAAAGAGCCAAGACAGAGTGGTTAATTGCGGAGCTGTGCATTTGTGGATAATCTTCAGTTGCAAATTTCAAAGCAACTTTCTTCAAGTCATAATCACGTGATTATTTCTCTCGAATTGAGATACCCTTCTTCCAAGGAATTAGTTTTCTCGATTCGTAGTAATGAATTTAATTTAGCTGAGTAAGACATTTTGTACTTTCATTATCCTTTTTTCTTTCATTAAAGAATTGTTTAAAATTTCGCCATTTTAGAAAAGAAAAGATATCTATGATTCACTATCTGAGCACAAAATATAAATATTTTACACTTGTAAAATTCTTAAGATTGCTTAAAGCTAATAATAACTCTGTTCTGTAATTTCATACGTTGTGCACTCGCATTCACTAGGCCCCTTTTAATATCGCGCACCTTTATACCAAACACATGCCCCATGAAAGGTTACACGTAAATAACTTGCGCTCTAATAGTTGGATTTTCAAGTAAAACTGCAATCTTAATGGTTTGAGCCATGGTGGCTCAGGGGATGGAGTGTTCACCTTTCAATGAGGTAAACAGGATTCGAATCCCGTTGATGGTTGGTCGATAAAAATTCCACATCCAACTCGCATGGACCACAGTTCTGACGTTCTCAGTGGTAGACGGATCATGGCTTAGAGTATTCTTGCCGTCAGGCTGACCACGGAAGATTGTAGTTGTTTTCCTGCAAATGCGAGTTAGTTCTATCAAAAAGTCCTCCACGAATGAAAATGTTGCCCAGAAATTAATCCAGAAGTTCCTTTGTCTTCTGGATTAAGATCAAAATTACAAGGCTACGAAGTAGAACATTAGTATTCGCAATCCCAAAATTGAGTCGGCTGTTCAATGACGGTTATAAAATAAAATAAAATCTTAATGGTTTGAGAGGCCCACCTTCCTATATTTGCGTTAGTTAGTGCTAATTATTAAGGTAAATAATCAGGCAATATTATATACTGAATGAACATGAAAAGTTTTTTTACGTTCTTATATTGAAATTGTTGAAATTGAATTAGTATAGATTGATTCAGTCACAGAATTCTCAGTCAAATATAACTTAGGAATAGCCGAACCTCCTAATGCCCTTATGCTAAATTGATTGCTATATCTACCTAAATATCAACATCTAACCTTGTCACATGCTTCTATAAAATCATTTATCTAAAAACTCATGATGCTTTAAAATCTTTTTAAAAACTTAATTTATTTGTGGTTTTGTTTATCTATATAAATATATATATATATACATATATATATATGTATATATATATATATATATATATATATATATATATATTAGACTATATATTTTATATATATATATATATATATATATATATATATATATAGATAGATAGATAGATAGATAGATAGATAGATAGATATTAGACTATATATTTATGAGGACATGGACATTTTTATTTTAAAAAAGTATTTTTTTCGCCTAACGTTATTTTGCTATAATTTCATAAATATTTAATGGAATTAAACAAAATTTTTAGAGAATCTTAATTTTAATTACTAAATTGTTGATTTAATTTATTTTTTTTTAAATTCGTTATAAACTGCGCAAGATACGAGCATTTAAGATAATTCTCTTATACTGTACAAAAATTTAAAATACAAAAATTAAAAAAAGTTTTTTCATAAATGGCGTCCGGGCGTGAAAGTAAAAGTAATGCAGGTGATTTTTGAGATTATGAAAATGTGAACATATACGAAGACTAATATTTAACTTTTTTCATTTACCGAGGTAATTTGATGGTAACTGATGGTAAACTGATAGTAGATTAAATGTTTTTTAGACATAAAAAATTACAATTTCAACTTAGAACTTGTGTATTATGTTTTGTTTTAGCTCCTTGTATTAATTAATAATATAAAAAAATATGTTGATTTTTTTGCTTCTTTTTTTTCAAAAAAATTGGTAAAGGAAGCGGTTAATGATAAAAGCTTTATTTGAATATCTTTTTAAAAAAATTAAAAAGTTTCAAGCAATTTTTTAAGTAGTTTTTGCACTTATTAAAAGAAAAAAACTATAAGGACTTGGTAACGATAAGGGTGAAAATTTCATCTTGAACTATTTTAAACAGGATTTATTAAAAATGAGACCGACATTGTGGGGGATTATCCCCCATAAGAGTATGTTTTCTTTTGCATATTTTCTTTCTCTATACCATCAATGTTTAGTTTCCAGACGATTATTGTAAGGTATTATCATTTGTTATTAAATTTTGTCTGATGATACAAAATAAAAATTTATGAAAAAACCCTGATCGTTTTGAGCTTTTTTTTACAAGTACAAAACTATTCAGAAAATTGCTTTATTTTTTTACAATTTTTATGATGTTCAAATCAATTTGTTTTAATTAGTAGTCAAATACGATTCAGTTTTTAATGATTTTTTTTTAAATTTTGTTAATTATCTTAAATTGCAATATGTAAAAAAAACTTAAATTGCTCCAAAATTGTTTAATTCCTTTGAATATCTATAAAGTTATAATGAAAAAAACCGTAAAGCGAACAAATTATTTTTTTATAAAAATGTCCATTTTCCATCAATATTTACTCGAGGTTTACGAAACGTTATGCGGTTATTAAAAATAAAAGCTAAAGTAACCGATACAAGTTACTAGCTTATTGCTTGTTTTTTTGGCATAGGGTGTTCAAAAATACTTGTTTTCTTTCATAATTCATTGTAAGTCTCTCCAGCCTCTGAAAGCTTTAAATTTTATTGGTAAGTATGAAACATCGATGAACTAAACATCTCTAAAGTTACAAAATAATCCTTTAAATATTTCTTGAGAAGTTTTAAAAAATGTCGAAAGCTCAAAGTGTCTTTTCCATTATTGTAGGGTAGTGTATATATATTACATCATTATTATTGAGTTTTGTAAGTAGTTAAAAGTGATCCTTTCAAATGCATTTGCTATCACGGAGCAAGACAAATTTTTACTAATTTTCAAAACATTTTTCATCCTAAACTTATATTTTCAATAATTTATATCTCAGCAATCAAAGTTAAATCGACAAAAAAAATTATGTTCATCGTTTCCTGACCAAGAAGGCTAGCTAAATAACAAAACTTTATTTGTGAGTGACATTTCATGTACCTTTCTTGTAAGTAATTAAATAAACATTAAAATAAAATTTTATGCATTTGAATTCATTCTAGCCAATTTTCTATTTTATAAGAAATGATGTATGGCTGCAAAGTAGTTAGTAACATTGAAGTCTTACTGTAATAACTAAAATTTTGAGAAAAACTGTGGTCTTAACTACCAGAATATGGTAAAATTTACCGTGTTTCTGACTCTATGGGAACACCGAAAAGCTAAGTAATTTTTACGAAGCGCTTTAGTAATGATTTTCGTAAAATATACACTAAAACATACTTCGATAATGTATTATAAAATTTGTCGAATGTGGTAGTTCTCTCCTGATACCTTAGCGCATGGCATAAAAACTATTTATTCTGTTATTTTTTTTTTTTTTTTCAGTTTTGTATTTTTTACTAAATGTAGGGCAATAAAAATTTTAATTTTGAAAACTAGAATTTCGGGCAAAGAATTTTCATATCAATAGAAAAAGTACCAATTGAACTGTTTAAATATATTATATTTTGGTTTTATTACCAGAATTATAGTTTGTTTTACCAGAAATATCATTATCATACAGTATGGTAATTTTACCAGAATATTTTCTCCATTAGCAATCTTTTTTTACCTAACTACATTTTTAAAAAACATAATAATAGTTTACATTTTTTCATGCACCAAGTAGGAAAATAAATCATAAAGTATAAAAGGCATGAGATTTAAATTTAAATAATAAGTTGTTTCTGAAAAAAAAAATTTGATATTAAAATTAGAAACATTAACTTAGAATTGTATGTATTTGAACAATTCGTAATCATTTTTTGTTTACGTATGAATAAATAGGATTACAATAACTCATTATTTTGGAAGACATTAATATATATTTGCGAAGCAGTTAGTAATAATTTATGAAGTGTTATTATAAATGTTAAAAATTATTGCCAATTGTGGCTTACGAATCTTCTTTAATACTTTTTATATCTTAACATCAAGATAATGAATTCTATAGCCATGCAAAGAATTTTATTGGCTTCAATCCAAAATAGAACGTTTCATCATAAGTGTAAAACACGCAGACAAGTAAAAATATTATGTATAACTTATATGAATAGAACTATTTTTCCAAAAGAAAAAATAAATGCATGTTCTGAATCACCATTTATCAAAACATCTTGACAACAATGTTTATGCTTCATGTTTCTTTTAAACATTTTGTTTCGAAACTGGTGCTTATAAACTTATTTGTAAAGATTAAAAACCAGATTTAGTTTTTAAAACAATTGTAATTGAGATTTATAAATGCATGAATCAAAAAAGGAAAATAAAAAGAACCTTTACATATAAATGGTTGTATTTCGATTTACAAGGCATAGTTAAATTTGCAAAGTAATATTCTTTTTTTATTTATTTATAGGGATATACCGGGTACACGATAATTACACGGATCTGGCAAAATAATTTTATTACCGGGCACCTGGACCTGGTTTTTAGTCTCAAGATTCCGTACCGGGTAATACACATTTATGTTCGACACAACCATATTCAGATTTATATTAGCCTAATATACTAGAAATTGTTTTACTTTTAGAAATCTATGTATCTCATCAGTTTCTTAATAAACCAGCTGAAATAACCGGTTTAAACGCGACATATTTTAAGCTTTTACAGCATTACAATTCATTAAAACCTTTGTGAAGTGGACACCTTTGGGACAGAGAAGTATGTTTGCTCAGGAATCTAATGCTAGAAACTATTTTAATTAAATTACTATGGTAGTTAAATAAATACAAAATTGGAAACAGGGAATTTATTGATATTTATTTAACGATAATAAAATCATGATGAATAAAATTCATAGATGATTGTAGAAAAATATGATTATGTGTATTACTCTCGTACAAAATTTGCTCTCAGCAAATGAGTAAATGTAACGATATTTTTTAATTATTTGTGTTTTCAGACTAAGAATAATGAACAACAGTTGCAAACAAAAGATAAATATTTTCTATCAATTGATAAATTCATCTTTATAATTCTATAACTAATTTAGACACGATTGAGGATTATTTTCCCAATAAATAAAGCGTATGTTGAAACCGAGTCAGTTGATTGAACAAAAATTGAAAAAGTAAAACAAATTTAAAAAGTAATATTAAAGTAAGTAGGTAAAGAGTACCAGCACTTTGAGTGCCGGTACTTTTTAACTTAATTTGAACCTAATTTTTTTACAATATACGTAGATAGCATAATAACCCTAAGGTGATACCCTGATAAAAGGATACCCTGATAATTGAAACAATTTTCATTTAAAATGCCGTCATTTTATAAAAAATACAAGCTGAATATCCGTTCCTTGTTAGGGGGGAAAAAAAATAATGAATAAATCAGTACTGAATGACACTAATGCAAAAAACTGAAAAACATATACCAAAACAATTAAATGAAGATAAAATAATTTAAATGTTTTTACTTATTTATTATATTTCCAATGGCCAAGGTTACAAAAGACCACTCACCACAAAGGGAGGAACAACAGAATAAATATTATTTGTTATTATTTGTTGTTTTTCTCGATGGCTCTACGTAATTAAATTAAGTAGAACGCATATTTAGTAGTACTAACTGCATTCAGTTTCATTTTCAATAGTGCTGTTGCTTGTGGCAAGTTCATGATAGGCAAAATTTAACACAATTAAGCAATTTTTTAGGTACTTATCCCTTTTGATGGAACGTAACAAAACATATTTTCACAGTATTTATATTAAATCTGCAGATAGTACTTATTTTATTGGAGCAGTTTTAATAGGTACCAAATATACTAAAACAGTACTTTGTACTTATATTAGTATATTTGATACGAAACAAAACTACATCAATTACTAGCAGCGCCTTTCACCATAATTAATTAAGCATCACAGTCGTCAATTTATTTTTAATTGAAATGGTTAATGGCGATTGACAATATGACGAATTTCTACTATTACCCGAAATCAATAAGTAAGTTTTCTCAATTAATTTTGCTTTTTAGTGAATAGTTTTTTTTTTCATATTTAGCTTCTGCCTAATTTAACTAAGCATTATTGACGTCAATAATAGTATGGTGATTTTTTTATATTTATCCTAAACGAATTTGCATCATTTCTTCATTAATTTTGCTTTTCAGTACAACACTTATTTATTTTATTTTAATTAGTGTTTATTTTAAATTATTTAGACTATTCGAAACAAAATAAACTGCAATCAAAATAAGAGCGTGGTTTCAGATGGTTTATTAATTTACAAACTTAAATACATTCGTTTGGTGACGTATTCTACCATGTTCATGACAAACCTTGAGTTTTTCTAACATATAGTTTTTCTGACATGAAAAATAATTAGATATTAAGGACATGTAATAAACCATTTTTTTTAATATTATTAAATAGAGATATAAGCTAGAAAATATCACTGGTGTTATCTTAAAAATATTTGAAAAAGCAGAATCATCTATGGTTTAATTTGCTAAACTAATCAGAAAATTCCTTTTTTTTAAATGATTCAATTATTTTTTAGGAGAGGAAGCTAAAAGTTCTCTCTTCATCCATTATACTAATAGTAAGATGATAGCACGAGCAGTTATGGAGTTATAAGTAAGACACACACACAGACACACACACTCTTCCTTTTATTGTTATAAATTTTAAAATTATCCTTCGTTCAACAGAAGTTACATTAATAAATGCTATAAGTAAACTTAAATAAATCAAAATAATAAAAGTTAATAATTAATGAAAAATTAATCAGTTATAAAGTCCCCTATTAGCTGAATGTCTATTCGCAGTTTTACTTTAGTTAAAAAAAAGTTTCACTTTAATCCTTTTACATCCAAAATATTATCTCAAATTTCTTTAATGAACTTTTTATAAAATTAAGTTTAAAAAATCTAAAATTAATAAACATGTTTTTATTTATATAGAGACAAAATAAATTTCCTCAGAATTATATCTTATTAAATATTTATTTGACAGAAATTATATGATATTTAAATTATGATTGTTTTGCATGATTGTTGATTGCTATATGATTCATATATGATTGTTTTGAAAAACTGTTAAATACCTTATCGTGTATCCGAAACCAACCGGGTAAAAAGTAAAATATTTACCGGGTAGCTTAATAAACTTAACTGTTATACTTCAACTATTTAAACAATATGAATATTAAAATTAAAGACAAAAATATAAATATTCTGACATTCCTGATTAATACATATAAAAATCACGAGCATAAATATAAGAATAGTGGTTTGTATGTTTTTTTAAAAGAAATCCAAATTAACAATATTGATTACCATAACACAACGTTTAAAACAGATTAATAATAATTATGATGTCCTTTCCAGCAATGAATATAAAAATTTCATGAGTTTTAAGCTCGCATTACAAATGGCAGACGTCATATGAAAGACAACGAATCGTAATCTTAAAATGAACTGTATCAATACATAAAGTTAAAAATTTTAATCTTCTCCAATCTTAACTTTTATTAAATTCTATTCTTAGTTTGGAAGTAATTTTTAAAAAAGTTATCTAATTTTTAAAGCAATTTTTAGAACCAAATTCATAGGAACTGAAATTTTTTTACTTATATGAATATAATCGCAAAGAAAGTTTGAACTACTTCGTATTTAGTGGTCAATTTACAAATTTTAACCAAAGTAACATCTGCTCATGAAAGAGCCAAATATTTTTAAACAATAGTAAAGTATAAGTTTAGCAGTATAAATTTATTAATAAGCTTAGAAAATGTTAAGCAAAAATAAAATGTTATTTAAAATTTGAGAGATTACAGTCATCCTTTCTTTTTCTCCAAAACATTATTTAGTCATTCAAAATAAATATTTAAATCAAACTAAATAAAATGGGTTTTTTTTTTCATTATTCCATTGTCCATCATATCTGGAATAAATGCTCGTATAGTAAATGTTTCTTTTCTCGAACTCTTCTTGATGTAAAAAATCTTTAATATGATTTAAAACATAGTTCAACTATAACTCAAACAAAATTTCATAGTTGCTAAAAAAACAAAGTTTTAATGATTCCAAATCTGGTATCGGAAACTTAATAGCTAGTTAATAATTCATTTCCGAGAGAAAAGTGTATTTAAAGCAAATCCAAAAAATAAAACTAATTATTTTCAAAATGCTCCTACTGTTTATAACATTTTCTAGACTGAACCAATCGAAACGTTTCACTGTGGTATAATGAGCAAATATCAATCTCTATGAGGAAGTTTTAATGAAGGAATCTATATTTAGGCCAAATATGACACAGATATGAGTCGGAAGGATATGCTAGTGCTTATGCTATCTCCTTAGTGAATATAATAACGGGCTGCCAGCTTGACAAATATTCACTCTCTAAGCAAACATTGCCAATTCTCTTAAAGACATATATGTAACAGGATTTCCTAACTCATCTTTGTAAATCAAGTCCTAGCTCTCAATCTCGCCAAGTTCCTTCGCTATAATAAATGGGTGTGATTACGAAAACGTGAAATCACCGCTCTAGGCATTGGTTAGGAACGCCAACCGCACAACGATTCATATGAATGGTATATGTATGGATCTACAAATGAATTTCGCAAAGGAATTAGATCGTCTGGGCTGTTATTTCCGTCCATTAGATGAGTTCTTATAATCTGTTTTGAATGAAACTCATCATTTTCTTTTTAACAACATATTTTTTAAAATATTAAGATAAGCATAGTGATTGCTTTGCAGTGAATCGTTATTTAAAATTGTGTATTAAAAATTGTCAAATATCAAATTTTTAAAAATTTTAATAATTAATTGTATATATTCATTTATAAATCAATCAATTGAATGGTTTCATTTCATAATTAAGGTTAAATATGTATGGATCGACATTACTCGTATAGTGCGTTCCAAAAAGATTAATATTAAAAATCTTCAGATGGTGAAGAACGAGATCTAAAACGATTACCTGTCAAAAAAGAATATTTAAACCCATGAGCACCAAAAAGACCAAAATAATACCATATTTTTTTTACTTATTCTCAGGAGAAGACACATGGGAGAAGGTTGATATCAGAGGATCACTTAAATTTGGAAATTAATTTTAACGTTAAATTCAGCAGTTTTGTACAGGGAGAAAATAATTCTGGTAAAATTACGGTACTATATGGTTATGATATTTCTGATCACAGAAAAACATTATAAAACCAATATATACAGTATTAAAATCTTTTATTTGGCATTTTTTCGTTCATATGGTGCCGATTTACCAGAAGTTCTGGTTTTCAAAATTATAGTTCTTATTATCACATTTTTACTAAAAATTACAAAATTGAAAGGTAAATTTAACCGAAAAAACCTGTTTTATACCATGTTCCAAGATATCATGATAAAATTACCATATTTTACCACCTTTACCAAATTTTTTCATACATAAAACAATATATAATTTTTTTCAAAATCATTACCAAAACATTACGATAAAAATTACGGAGCTATTTAATGTTCCCATAGATCCAGAAACACGGTAGATTTACCATATTCTGGTGTAGTCATTTAATATTCTGCCATTTGAATATGATCGAAAATTGTTTTATTAAAACCTAAAAAGAGGTTGTGTGTTAATTTTTTGAAAAATGACTTTTATTTAGATCGTTAATGTAAAAAATCGCAGCGTGCGTTTATATTTTCTCAATTCTCACTTTTTCATCTAAATCTTAAAGCTTAAATCATGTTGGAACATTTTAATAAATTTTTTTATAAAAATGTCTTCTTCTTCTTCCATATCTTGAATATTTATGGAATAAATTAGGAATATTTAGTTTACGAAATATATATATAGGGTTATTCATAATTCCCTCCGGGGTTTCGAAGCGTTATAGTAAAAAAACGAAGACGAATATGGCAAAAAAGAAAATATGAAATTATTCCGAAAGTATTCAAGTTTTAATTTAAGCAGTTGCCGGTAGATGGTAGTAACATGTACCACAGAAGCCAGCTGTAGTAAAGAAAAATGGCGCCTACAGGTGGAGGGAATTATGAATGACCCTGCATATATATATATATATATATATATATATATATACATATATATATAATACAAAAGTTATAAAAATACTTTGTATTAATAAAAGCATTGAAACTTATTAATTTTCATAAAATGTCTTAGTTAAAAAATTAAAGTACAGATATTCTATTTTGGGATTTCAAGGCTGTAAACATGCCAATGAATTATAATTAGATTTATGTTTCAAAAAAGGAGTTATTTTAAGATCTTTCACTTCCATATAAGGAAAGATAAAACGATTTTCTATGAGTATTAAATAATTTTTGATAAGGCGTAGGAATACAAGGAATACAATATGACTGCCCTTTTACCCATGTATAACACGCAGGATCGATGATTTTTGCGTGGCTTTTTGTGTTTTATGATTACCAACTAAACTCCGTCAGTTTTGACGAGATATGTGTTTCCCCCCCCCCCCTCCAGCTGGAGCGGGGCTGAGACTTCACCATCGATTATTAAATAAAAGATTGTGCAGAATCTGGCCTCATTATTCATGATATGTTGACTAATATTCCCAAAATAATAACGGGGATGATGTCCTGTTTTTAGAAGCCTCGCAGGATAAGTTTTATTGAGGAAACCCTTTAGAGGAAACTTGTTGTGCAATCTCTTGGGCCTAACGTGACTGCTACCTCGTCGAGAAGGAAGGATGAGTCTTTAACCCCCTTGGATTGAAGAGAAAAACTTCATTGGACTCCTGATAGAGATTAAAAAATTTTCGATTTGAAATCCATTGGGGTTTCCCCGCGCAGGTTCGGATCCTGCCGGCTTGGTTTTTGCGTAGCTTTTTGTGTTTTATGATTACCAACTAAACTCCGTCAGTTTTGACGGGATATGTGTCTCCTCTCCCCTCCAACTGGAACGGGGCTGAGACTTCACCATCGATTAGCAAATAAAAGATAGTGCAGAATCAGGCCTCATTATTCATGATATGTTGACTAATATTCCCAAAATAGTAACGCTGATATATATATATATATATATATATATATAAAAGCTTAATTTCGTGTTAGAAGAATTATAAAAGTTTACAAACTTTTTTGTTACATAAGAAGTTTATTGTATATATTTAAATTTTATTTTATTTGCTTTTATGTTAAATTTAATCCAAAAAGGTGTATATTGAAGAAATGATTCCATGGGAAAAATATTCATCATTTTATAAACGTGATTCGATATTTCTAATATTTTCAGTCGTTACTATCGCGATAAACTAAACAAAGAAAAATTATACTATTATTTCGTTCTTGTAAAAATGTAAATCAAAGGCATTTTTATTCCAACTTTTCATAAATAAGCTTTTACATTTTAATAGTAGAGGTAAAAAGTACTGACAACAATAAAATTCATGTAAAATTCTTCAACAAAATTTTAGAACTGTGTAGCATTGCTCAGAATAATGCACAGAGCACTCAATTCCTATTTTTTACTACCGTTGAAATGGAGAAAAAGATTTTTCTTCTAGTTTTTCATCTGCGAAGGTTATAAAACTATTTGAAATTCTGATCTTTTAAGTGAAAAGAGCTTTTATGATTAAGCTCTAAAATTTTATTATATTTAAAGGTATATCAAATCTTTTTACTATGCTATTTATCAATAAAAAGTTTTAAAATGATAGGGAAAACAATTCTCTAAAGATATAGTTTAAAATGTGATCTTTCTATTTTAGAGATTTACGACTTTTTCTCGTGGGGAGTTTTTTAGGAAAAATGTACAGTGGTTGGTAAACGCTGATATTTTTTTTTCTTGTATTTAAAGCTCAAAAAATTCATTGCAGGAAAGATACATTTGTCCCATAAAATAGTTTGTCCATTTTCTGTTTACAATAAAAATATCATACTTGTCTTAACTTTGTTTTTTAGTTTTCTTCATTCAGATATTCTGAAATTTTCACTTTTGATTTCTGTCAAACTATTTTACGCTAGTAATACAAGTGTTTAGCTTCTTATTATTATTAAAATTGAGCTATATTTCTTAAAATAAAACAGTTAAAATATAATTTTGAATATCAAAAATATTATTTTTTAATTAAACACTAAAGTAGAATTTTTAAATTGAATAATAAAAATTTATTTTTAAAACTCAATTAAAAAAAAATTTAAATAGAGATTAATTTATTTTTATTAAAGAGATACCATTTTCGAGATCGTAATACTTCTTTAATAAATTTTCGTGCAAGAAAATCTAACAGTAAGCAAAATATAAAAATGCATTTAGAGTTTTAACCTTTTACGGTCTGAAATTCAATATTTATAATGTAGGATAGCCTCTGAGAATTGAGAATTTTGTAAATGCTTGTAAATTAAATAATAACCAATAATTTAATTTTTGAATTTATTCATTCAAGTTAAATAAGTAGTAAAATGAAAAATAGCAATAATTTCTACCAAATAGTGTTATACATCCTTAATTACACAGTAAAAAATCTGTTAGATTTACTGTAAAATCTGTTAGCATATGTATCGATATAAATTCAGTTATTTCACAGAAAAATATTTTTATTTATAAATGGACACCTGTTTTTAAACAAATAAGTACTATTATTTTACCAAACAAAATTCGCTATTTTAACAACCGAACTCTGTTATTTTAAAAAAAAAAAGCTTCTGTTGTTTTAAGAAAAAGGCTCCGTTATTTTTACAAAAATTTATATAAAATAACTATATCAGCATTGTGGTCTGTGAGAGCCACGAGCAGAATTCATATGACCCTGGCAACACTGGGATTCGAACCTGGCTCACCTCATAGGGGAAAAGGGTTCTGTCCCCTGAGAAATCGAAGCTCTATTTTTCATTATGAAGAAAAATCCTAAACTGTTTTTATCTTAAAAGCCTTGATGAAATCATATTTAAGTGTAAAAATATTTTAAACTTTAGTTAATCACCCTTATAAAATTGTCTGACAACTTATCTTACCAAACAATTATATCTAAAGAAACGTAATAAACAAGTTGAGGATTATTTTGACAATTAAGTCGATTCATAGTTCAATCGACATTACTATTCTCTTATACGATGTTCAAAACCATAAAATAATTCCTGAAAATTAAGCAAAAATATAGATCATATTCATAAAATTATTTGAAAAAATTTTATCGTTCGGTAAGCAAAACTGAATGGCAAAAACTAGATTTTGAATTAACTATTTTAATCCGTTAATGGTTAGGGTGAAAACAGAGAAGAACCGTATTTTCAATAAAACAGCCTTAAACCGTCAAATATACCAAGTCCATAGAAAATAGAAAAAATCTGTATTTTTCTTTTAACAGTTTTTCTGTGAAAATTGTTTTTTTTTTTTTTTTTATTTTTTATTTTTTATGTAGAAGTTACAGTTATTTTTTTACAGTATAGTTTCTGAGATAAAGAGGCAAGTAGCGAGCATTACAAAGATTGTTCTTCGGAAATCTCTTTTGAATAACTTATTGGTGACCAGTTTATAATACACTGTAATAGCAGATTTGTTTTTATAAATTTATTTATTTATTTTTTTACTTTCTCCGTACATTTGACGCTTTTAAGGCTGTTTTGTTTACCAAACGGTTTTTCACCTTTATCATATTAAGAGATTAAAACTGTTAATTCAAATTCTTTTTTTTTTTTTTTTTTTTTTTTTTTTTTGCCATATTGCTTTGTTTATCTTACTGTAACTTTATTTTTCCTAAATCATTTTATGATCTTTTTCTCTACTCTTGATGATCTACTCTTGCTTTACAAGAACAATGATTTGACTATAGTGAGAAATTGATACTTTTCCTGATTATTATCTTTCTTTAGATATAAATTTTTGGTAAGTGAAGTTGCAATTAGCTGCAAGGTATCTCCCATATTTTAAGAGTCAATAAACAAATTCTGTCAAGAAAAGGTTTGTTTATTCAGTTGTATGACTTTGTTTCTAGTTTCGTGACCTAAAATATCGTCCAAATAAATTAATTATCATATTTAATGAATCAATACAATTGCATCTTAGTACATTAAACTTCAGTCATCAGATCAAAAGTTAATAAATAGTTCTACTTTTTTTTTGAATTCTATACAGTACCTGCTAATACATAAAACACAGATTTATGCATACACTATTAAAAGTTGCTCATTTCCTTCTTATGCACATTAATTGAAAATTTGCTTTTATTAAACCTCTTCTTTTCAAAATATTTTTTATTTAGAAAGATTTAGCTTATGTTTATAAGAAGATACTCTCTAACGTAATGTGTACATGGCCAATTTATGCGATGATAAAAAAAATAAAGGTTTAAAAAACTACACGGTTTTCTTAGTTGCAGTTTGATTTGATGTACATACTTTTGTGATAGAAGAGAGGAATAATTTTTTGAAAAAGCTATATTTTTATATTTAAAATTTATATAGTGTAAATTACAAAATGCATTGAAAATACATAAAAATTTCTTTAGCTCA
Organism: Parasteatoda lunata; assembly: GCA_949128135.1. Taxonomy (NCBI): domain Eukaryota; kingdom Metazoa; phylum Arthropoda; class Arachnida; order Araneae; family Theridiidae; genus Parasteatoda; species Parasteatoda lunata. The sequence continues at coordinate 44,570,223 of OX421980.1, forward strand.
TAGAACTAAAAAGCATTTTTTGAATAAATAAAAAACAATATAGCTTTTAATAATATAGAAATTTTTATAAAACGTAGTCTCATACTGGATCCATATGCATGTCTTATATGTTTTTCTACATATGTGCTGCAGGTATTAACTTAATATTTTTGGATGTACAAGCATACCTCTTCACATACAGTTTAATTCTATTAATAACATTTCTAATTTAGGTAAGTATTTAAATAAAAGTGTATATACCATTTTTAAAGCATCTTACAGTTATCTTCAAAGTAAAACCATAAGTGTAAACTAGTTTTAGTTTTAACTTTACAGTTTTACTTTCATAATTTACGATTTAAGAGTTAAAAGCAATGTGTACTTTTCTCAGACTACAACATTCAATGACATTTCTACGCTTGTGACTTAACTTAAAGCTGTGGATTAACAATTGAATTCTCATATCTATGTCTCAACAATATTAATTTATTAATTTTAAGGATGAAATTTAAGATGTTTAGTAGTGCCTGGTACCCCTAGTTCAAAGGTACCCTCTCTCTTCCTTACCTATTTTCAAACAAGCGATAAATTACACTGAGAAAAATTTATATTCTGTTGCATGGAATTTTTCATGGATATTTTCACGTCCCTGATTTTAAAACTGCAATCAGTTTCTTTTTTAAACTACAGCTTTTATTGATATTTTTAGTCTATTTTTTATCAAATTATACAAGTTTAGAAACATTATATATAACAGGGGTCAAATAAATGTTGCGACCAACTTTTAGGGTAGTTAGGGCACATCATCAGGATTGAAACTGTATAAGAACCCATGCCTGAGAATATTATTGGCATGGGCGCCTATGCAATTTTATTCCTAATAATTCGCTCTAACTCTTCTAGAAGTTTGTCGCAAAATTTACGTGACACCCTGTTATGTATAACGTTTTTAAACTTGTACATTTTGACAAAAAGAAGATTAAAAATTTTATTTTTTAGAAAAAAATTGTAACTTTAGAAACAAGACTAATTTTAGATTTGAAATCCCCACACTCGAATTAAGCAAGTATTTGTATAAATACAGCAAAGAAATCCCCCCCCCAGTGTTATTGGAATCATTTATTCTATTGTTTATATACTTTTTGAACAAAGAGTTACCATCCTAAAAATATTAAAAGGTCATACAAAAAAATCTCAATTTTTTTAAAAATTTCATAAAATTCTGATAGTTGAAGAAATGATTTTGAATGAAGCACTTTAATACAATAATTGAGCATTAAATGAACAAAAAAAATAAACAATTTTGAAAAAGCATAGAGTTTTTGAAAAAGAAATTAACACGTTTTAGAAAATTTATTAATTTCATAATTTAGGAAAAGTATATTGAAAATTTATACTTTTGTACTGGTGAAGCAAAGAAAAAAAAGCATCGATTTTCTATTTTTATTTTCAGAGTCTATTTAGTCTGTTGATTGCTCAGCTATAAATCACATCCTTAAAAAAATAATAACAGTGGAGTAAGAATTACAGAAAAATAAACCCAGTCTAACTCAATCATGTCAATTGTCGATTATACAGACTTTGAAGAAAAAAAATAAATGCATGCCTACTTTTGAAAAAGATGTGAAGCACCAATATGAAAATCCATATTATTCAAAACTGAAAAAAATTAAGCTCTTGAAACTCCTTTCAAGGAAAAGAGGAAAAAACTGTGTTGCTTAAACAACGCACTGCTGAGTTCATTTTTGGTCATAAACAGATTCCAAAAAAAATTTGGGAAGGAAAAAAAGCACATTGTGGTAAAAAGAAGAAAAATAAAAAAAAAAGAGAAAAAACTGTGACACATCAAACAAGGAAAATAAAGTAGAGTGCCAAAGTTGGCGATCAATAGAGAAGGAGCATTTGTCTTGAAAGTACAGTGAAGGACAAGAGGATTACAAATGAAAAAGTCAAGCCACATTTTGATAAATAGATCTTGTAACATTTTTCCCGAAAAGAGATGCAAATCAGAAGGACGCAAAGCTAAGTGAAGTATTTTCCGCCAGGAGGAGAAATGATTGAGCATTTCCGAAATAGAATGATGTGATTCAAGAACATTTTATGTTACAGAGAGAGTAATGTGGTTGAAAGACATTTATTCTCTTTTTTCCCCTTGCCTAATCTGCTTTGATAATTGTTTCTTTCATTTAGTGTCCAGATTTTATTTTGCTTTGATTTATCTCTTAAATAATCACCTAATAGCGATAAATTACAAAATTTTGGTTTAGATAATAATACAATTATGACATAATACTGAATCTTTAATTTAGTACACGCACGATTATATTTATTTTTATTTAATATACATGCTTCTGTAATGAATGTTATATTTTATATGCAATACATATTTAATTAGAAACTTAATAATAATATCCAAATAAACATTCTATTTATTAGTAATTATAATAATCATACGTAATTAATAATTATCATAATATTTATTGATACAGTGGTTTTAAAGAAGTATGTGAGAAATAATTGAATCAAGCGTTTTTATAAGAATTGATTAATTTAAAATGTAAGCTTTCGATAAATTATAAGCAAACTATTCGTAACTTCATTGTCAATTCCTAACAATAGTTATAGTTATCGAAAAATATGCCTTTGTTATGTTATGTAATGTCGATGTTATGTACAATGTGAAAAGTAAAAACAGAACACCTTGAAAACTTTTGGTCAAATGATAATAGTAATTTGAACAAAATAGTTTTTGAGTAATGAAATTTCAAAAAAAGTTGTATTTATAAATTTTTATTTCTCAAAAATTGTTCTGCCCATTTCATTCAAATTTTGTAATTAATCACTTAAAGTTAGATAATATTTGAATTTTAAGTAAAATAATGATTTTTTTGATTTCATGCATTAAAATTCAAAAGTTTTTCGACTGTTATTAAATTAAATAATAAAAATTATAAAAATAATATTTACAAGGAAATTATATTTGGTTTCATACGTTTTATAATTGTGTACAAAAAGCGTTTCACTAATCTAATTTTTTCAAAATAAATAGAAAAATATGTGAAAGTTTATAACCGTAGTTGAACAGTCGACCAATTTTGGTTTTAAGACTTGTTTTGACAGATTTGACAGATTAGACAGATTTGTTTAGGATTATGACTCCGTATTTGTTTAGTATTTGTGTTATTATTATTTGTTATTATTTGGTTTTGAAATTTAATATTGTATTTGTTCAGCATTTTAACCTTTAAAACATTTAAAATTCTTATTCAAGAGAAAATCAGTTGCAGCCAAACACGGTAAAACATCACTTAAAAACAAATTTTACGCTTACAGTATTTGCTTTATTTCAGAAAAACTAAAGTGCATGTTAGACCACATTTTTACTAAATTCAAGAAAACAAGTTTCGAAATTATAAGAAACACCAGGAAGCTGCTATTTTTTATTAAATACTGTGATTGATTTCACAGAAAGATTAATATATAATAAATAAATATATTACTTATTTATTGCTACACTCAAAATCATTTTCATCATTCGTTGTTTGAATTTCTAACTCAAAGAAGTTTGGAATATACTAAAAATTAAATGAAATATGAATAAAAAAAATATAGGTTAGCCTAACTAGTGTTCTTGACAAAAAAAAACTCATGATATTGTCATAACCTAAATAAGACATAAACTGTATCATTTTGGAAAATTAGAAAAATTGAAACATCAAAAGAAGCAAATATAGGCGCGATTAGTTTAACTCATAAAAAAAACAGAAATATAAACGTTTCTGAATTAAAACGTGAAAAATAGATAAAATTTGAAACTTGCTACAAAAAAAATCAAGCGTTCTTACGAGCAATTCAATGTTTTCAACAAGTATTTCATTCCTTCAACCAAAAACTATTAGTATATAAAGCATCCAACAAATGAAGTATGAAGTCCTTAGTGGAAGTAAAGCTAAGGTTTATTAGCCAAAGAAAGCAACATGCAAACGTATTATCTTCTTGACATTGAAAGCTACTCGTTTATCATTACCTTCATCAGACAGTTTGTTCCTTAGAGAGAAATAGCAAGTGACATAACCATGTGCATTAGTTGGGTGAAGGCAACTTAATCCACAAGAAAGGGATCTTGAAGAGAACATCTTAATTCATCTCCTTTATTGCTGTCCTTCGTGGATGTCATTCGAAGAATCACCGGCTATTTTTTATGACCGCCACTTTGCTAGTTGGACATCGCTTTGCGGTACGAATAACCCCTCACAATGCGACATTTTATCCCCCTTCAATAGTATATAACCGTAGCAAATAAAGGTATTTACAGACAGAAACATTTACTTCATATGTTGACTGAAATCTCGATGGTATATAATATAAGCTCTCAGAAAGAATTTGGGGGAATAAATAACGAGATGATTAATGCTGTCAAGTTTGCAGTTTTTTTTCATCAATATTATTTATTAAAATAAATATTGTTTCTTTGTTCAAATTCATTATTGTATTGCAACACTTAAAACCGGATTTCTCACCAGCCTCTTAGGAAGTAGACTACAAAATAATTTCCTTTACAGATCTTAAAACAAATGAATTTACAATATACACATTGAAAAATATGTTATTCGAGTAACTCCACCGAACAATAATGTTTTAATTTAAAACTGCTGAAGACAGTCCTTCAATTTTAGTAACTTGAAAAGTTTTGAGCTCCAAAATGAAAAATACACCTTTTTACCAAAAAAAATTTATTTATCTTCATCTATTTCAATTCATTTTTCAGCTTTCTAGAAAAGCCTTGCTCAATTATTAACCTTATTTTATATTCAAGATATAGCCGTATTTTCATTACAGAAAGCTAAAGCTTTGCTCCAGAGTAGGCATTTTATAGAATAATAATCGTACTAAACTATTCATATCCAAAAAATATGCATATGTTTGCTGCAAATTTGTAAAATGAACTTCTATACTGCTCCTGGGAATATTAAACAATGCACCCATATTTTTATGAAAGAAAGCAAAAACTCAAACGTCTTTTACTTAACAAGTAACTTAAATCAACTTATAGTTTTTATACATATAATTATAGTTTCGAAATCTAATGCAAGAGAAATATAACATTTAGCTCTATAGCAATCGATCCCATTTTACAGAATGACATTCATAGAAATGTTGTTCGTCATAATATAAATCTCAAGGTACAAATTTGCAAAATATGTTTACCATAAATAATTATTTTCGTAGCCTTCATAACCCTTCGTTCATAGCTTTCTTAAAATGCATACACTGTAAACAATTCCTGATAAATTTACGGTATAAAGTACCGACACTTTGGGAACATCATCCGTAAAATATTATATCGTAATTTTTACAATAATATTTATTTATTTCGAGTGATTCAGTGATTTTACGGAAAGTATTATTGTTAAAATTACGATATATCAGATATTTTTGTTCCTCAACATGTTCCGGTAAAAATGGTTTTCACACTTTTTACCCTAATTTGATCTGGAATTTTCTACTGTGTATAGCACGGGTTTGCTATAGTATCTAAACTATTTAAATTAATCAGTTAGAATATTTTATGCGTGCTTTGACGCATTAATATTGTATTATCTTATTTAGTGATAGTCCGATTCTTAGATAAAAAGTTATTAATTTAGACTTTTCCTTTCATTCTTCTTTTTTTTACAGTGCGAAATTTAAATTTTTTGTGTGGTTTTCTAGGCATAGGAAATTCTTTTTTGTTTCTTATCTGATCAATTTATGCAAATATATTCTTAGAATAAAAAATTGTACAAATTGAACTTTTTATAGAACTCTAAAATGATGAAAAGTATGCAAACAACTCTCATTAAGCAAGAAAATGAAAAGAAGAAAAAGAGATAAAAAAAATAAATAAAAACGGCAGATAACCTTTATACGCATCCCCGCTATGAGATGAAGCAAGCTTTAAAGAAGAATTAACAGTAATTAACCTTTCGACAGCTTCAGTAATTATATACATAAGGAGATAACTTTGCTTAATCTTCGTCCTAATCCATAATCGATTAACCTTTCGTTAATTGCGATCTTTCTCATTTAAAGCTTTCTCAACAGTTTGTTTCTACGTTTTCTAACTATTTTATTGATAATGACCCTTTAAAACCAATGGTTGAGAAAATACTGAATAAAATTATTGCGTGTGTTTGTTTGTGCTTTCTTATAAATATTTCTCAATTCAAATATTTTAATAATAGTCCTTTTTATATTAAATAAATATTAAATAAAAATAAAATGAAAACTATGATTATTTATTTAAATTGCCTATTTTATAATCCTTTCGCATTAAGCAGTGCATACCTTATAATTTATTTCACCTCTTTAAAGTTTACTTGAGAACGCCGTGTTTTATAATAATTTCATCGTTACGTTGTTTTACGATTATGCAACTACTGCAAATAAACAAAACACTTGTACTATCCTATTATTAAGTCATATTGTTTATAATAATTCCAACATTTTTTAAGGGTATTATTAGCCTTATTCCAACTTATTCCATTAAGGTTGTTATTTCTTATTCTAAAGTTAAAGTGAAGTGTTTCATAATAATTTCCCCTTCAAAATATTTTAAATTTATAAGTATGAAACTGCTTCGTTAAAGAAACAGAAATAAAGCACTTGTAAAGGTGGAAAATTGAATTTTCTCTTCCATTTTTGTTTAAAAGGCTGCTTCCTATTCTTATGTAAAAGTATAGAAAAAATATTGCAATTATGTTTTCCATGCAAAATTTGTTACATCTAATTTTTCATTTTGTGAATTTATTTAGTATTCTAGAAAATATGTAACCTGAAAGTTAACTTGATAGCAACAACAGAACAAATATATTTAAAACCTAAACTGAAACCTTAATAAAAATAAATACTATTTTTAAGTAAATGGTTCTATAAAAGGCAGTTATGCAGAATCATTTTCTAGCTTAGTATTCCAAGCAACATTGTGAAACGAATACAGATGGTTTTATTGTTGTGAAAATAAAATAACGTAAAACCACTATAAACGATCTATTTTTTAGTTATCTTCTTACAAATTTTAAAATGAAATATTTCAAAATACATTTACGTGAATATTATCAGCAGAAATTATTGGGTAACTGTAAAGAATATTAGTTGATAACCACAAAGAATACTGGTGGATAACTGTAAAATATATTGGTAAAATAACTAGATTTATGTGATAGAAAAAGAAAATGTAGTTCTAAGCATTGTAAATTGTTTAAAGCATTGTAATTGTTCTATTTTCCAAAACTTAAATGAAACAATATGCGTACCAAATTCATTAACTTAATAAAGAGTTGCGTAAATTAAACTATGTATCACTATTTCTAAACGAGAAAAATTATATAACTTTACAATAATTCTGATATTTATACACTTTTTGTTAATATTTGATGTTTTTATGGGTCAATTAATATTTAGTTAAAATTATAGTCCTTTCACATATTTTTTTTGCATTTCTTTTTCAAAAAGATAGCCACATTTTAACAGCTTGTACAGTTTTTTTTTCTTTTTATATAATTCGATAAATGAATAAAATGATTGTATTGATGTACCATAAAACGATGTAGGTAAATGTTTTATTCATGATAGAAAAAGTATTTTGTAGGGCGAAAGTTGTTTCTCAGAATTGGCAAAGAAATTAACTAACGAGGAATGAAAGAAAATAATGCATGAAGAAAGAATTGTACTTGTAACAATATCGCAAGGCCATGAACTTAGAGATAAACGATACTCAATGAAACCTGTCGCTGATAAAGAGTAAGCAAAACATTAGAAAATAATCTTTTTCCATTCGTTCATCGTGTTTCAAGTATCGCATGTGGTGAAGACTAGAAAACTATAAAAGCTAAAAGCTGGGTAATAAACAAAGTTTATTTTTCAAATATGGAAATCGTATATTCCAAAAAGAAGATATTAAACTTGAACATGAATATTATTTCATTTCAAACAACGTTTAGTGTAAGGAAATTTTTGAATTTTTTTTTTTTTTTTTTTTTTTTTTTTTTGCGACTGTTTGAATAGTGTTAAAGCTATGTTTCATAAACATAAAGACATAAATACTTGTTTTTAATGACTATCGATAAAACCATGGAAAGAACTTTTACTTTTTGTGCATCCAAAGTGTATTTGTAAAATTTGTGCAGAATGTATTTTTTATAATTCAAGCTGAAAGCATTTTATACGCTGTAAAAAATAATCTACTACTTCAAAAAAATGCACCATAAATCAGAGTGTCACTTCTTTATACCGTAAAATTCATTTTTACCACAATTTTTTTGGAACAAAAATCCGATATGCTGTAACTTTTACAGTATTATTAATTGTTAAATCACTGAATGACTGTAATTAAATAAATATTACTGTAAAAATCACAGTATAAAATTTTACATTTAAAATGGATTTTGCAGTAAAATAGATTTTATGGATGCTGCAATCAGAGTGTCAATACTTTTTGTCGTAATATGAAACAAAATTTTTTACAGTGCACAAATTATACGGAATTCGAAATATTTTTTTAGTAGAGCTTTATTATTTTAACATTAGTCACCAAATCTCGCTGTTTAACAAGGACACGCCATGACAATAAACTTGAGAGGATTTAGGATATAATGATAAGCCACGGTTTGAAATTCTTCTTGAAAGCGTTTGGGTGAAAAACACCAAGATTTCTATCAAAAAAATTTGATGTTTTTTGGGTAGTGTGTTGCACTTGAGTGGAAATTTTGGAAATTACAGTTGTTGTTGCTAATCCTTAACAGCTAAATCTGATACAGCTAAATTTGGCTAGCTGACTGTTGCCAACTGCATCTTATCCGTGAGTATCCAGGTGAAATCAGGCACCATAAGCGGATGCAAGTAAATTTCTCCAACACAAAATCCAAATAATCGAGATATGCAAGAAAGAAACCAGTTTCTCTTTGTAAGCTAAAGAAGTACAATTGTATTCTCATTAAATGAACCGCTATTTAGATTTACCAAATTTTTCCCTAATTAAGAAAGTGACAAAAACCTCTATTTTACGAAAAATAAATCCCGAACTAATGAATTATTTTAGCAGTTGAAAAATGAATGTTTTTTTTTTCTTTGTCTTTTTTAAATATTTTGACGTCTTTAGATACTTTTATGAACGCACAAAAGAGAAAAATCCTCTTTTTTATCAGTATACCGCCCGTGTTCTAGTTTGCAATTTAAAAGACGTCAAAGTCTACATTTTTTCCCTCGAAATGCATTAGCATACATTAAAAATTAGATTTTGGTATCACTCGCTCTGTAAAAATTTGTTACAGAAAGTTGCTTATGGAAAAATTCCATCATCGTTGAACAAAATTGGAGAGAAAAGGTACAATGCAAAACTCTTGGATGCTCTATATTTTGTGAACTGGATCCAATTACCTAAAACTATATCAAAAATTGCTTCCTGAAAGTGAGATTTCTGGGCACACAAGTAGAATGATCTACTGCATTCAAATTTCATTTTTTTTTCACTGTAGAATGAAAAATCTGCGATTTCCAATCACGAATATTTTCCCTGTAATTGCATGTTAAGGCTGTTCTGTGATGTGAGTGCAAAAACAAATTTTTGAACTCAATATTAAGAATAACTCTTATTTCACGAATAAAATTTTCAATCTCAATAAATTTGGGTCTAAACGTATCAATTTAGAAACAAAACTAAGAAACAGTTAGATATAAAAAATTTTCTTTTGGGAAAAGTCCAGATTAAAAAAAAAAGAAATTTATATCTTCTCTTTTTCTTTCTCTTCTCTTTTTCACACAAAATCATGTATCTTATTAAAAATATCCATTAAAATATTGACATACTTGCACAGATAATCGTAATCTTATTTTTGCTCTTGTTCAAATGTACTTTAAATGTTAATTGATGTAAAAAAAATTATTGCAATATTAACGAAAAAATTAAGGAGTCCAGATGCTAAATATATCTAAATAAATAATGAAAGTTAAAATTGTTACAAATATTGAATCGATAAACTCGCGGATAAAATTAAATTTAGAGTCAAATGCTGGAAGTTTCAGATTCACTTATTTTAAAATTGTTAAAATGAATCCAAAACACTAATTCAGAATTTTTTGCCTTCTGTATAGATTTATTTTAATAAATATTTTTAGGATTTCCATTATAATTATGCTTCAGTTGTATTTTATCAACTTAGGTTGAAAATTCGATCTGAAAATCATAGAGACGAAAGAAAAAGATATTGATCATGCAGCAATTATATTCCAATTATAAAACACAAAAGACGTGCAAATAGTTGAGCATGAAGGTTTCCTTTTAGAATAAAAGCCTTCAAGTGTTTAGAATTTAAAACCATACTAAATTTCTATTGAAAAATTACTTTTCACTGTTTCCAAACTTATTTCAAAGCTTTAGGCAAACCAAGTTAACTTGAGTAACAAGGAATATATACCTTCGAATCATTAACTTTAAAAAATCTCATTAATAAGAGAAATTAATGTCGTGGAAAATCTTCCAGCTCATTTGCAACTAATTTTTACGTTTGCTCGTAAATTTGCTTTCAGTTTAGCTACTTCATTTCGTTTACATATATGTACGTTTTACAAATGGAATAAATTCATCTAAATAAACTTAATCATCATTTGTAATTGGCTATTGCATCACACAAATATATATTTTCAAAATTATTTCTGATCCATTTTTACTTTAGTCTAAATGGGGATTTGTTAATAAAGTATATATTTTCGGGTTTAAAACAGGAGAGGAATTGCGTTCCTCGTATGCATAGTGGGGAAAAAATTAAAATTTACTATGAAAAATTGTCATTTTCAAGAAAGTTCTCTTAAGTAATATTTGTCAATGACGTTAATTATATATATATATATATATATATATAGATAGATATAGATAGATATGGGAAAGTAATTTTATCTACTTTGATAAAATACTATAATATATATACATAAATATTTAATAATACTTGGTTATGGAGATATTTTACCCCAAAGTTAAACAATTCTATCAACTAATTTTAAGTTAACATTTTAGCATTAAATTAATATTTTTAAATCAGCACCGATTTATTCTAAAGCAGTGTACAAGTACCTTTGACTGGTTTTAAACTTTTTTTAAAAATACCCGTCCGATTGACACCCGTCATTCAAGTATCAGTCAGGCAGATATGTTGACCACTCTATCAGGGCATCTTATTAAGTGGGCCTGGGCCAGTGTTGCTCTCACAGTTAAGAACAAATGGTACAGAGAATGAAAGAACATCCCTGCCTTTCAGTCACATTAGTACTTTTCAGAAACTGAGCTTAAATATGTGATCTGTAAAAAATTTTAATGTATCTTAGCACCAAAAATGGTTTAACTTGATACACCACAGTAATTCCTGTTGTAATCTAACATCAATTACAATTATTGGTATTGATAAACACCAGGAACGCTCTTATGCTACTTTTACACAGTAAAAAAATTTGTTGCAATCATTTTTTGTGTTGAGATAAACAAAAAACTTTTACTGTGTTTATAATAACATTTTTTGCTTAATTTTTCACTGCTATGCTTTTTTTTTATTTATTCTTTAATTTTTGTGTTTGTTTATTGTCAACATATAATTCCGAGCACATTAAAATCAATTTAAAAACTTCATGCAAAAGCATTTAATTTTAATATATCACATATTTAAGCAATAGATTCGCTCTAAATCAGACAAACAATTGTTATTTGTTCCATTATATGCAGTTTTTTGTGTGATAACTACAGTTCGCTACTTAAATATGTATTTGTGACTAAAATATAAAACTGTTACAAATACATTTTTAGGTACTGAACTGTAGTTATCGCACAAAGAACTAGACAAAATTAACAAAATAACAATTGGTTGACAGATTTAGTGCGATTATATTAATAAAAGGTGCCTTAAATACACAAGTGGGCGACCTTTGTGCTAAAATACAAACTTTCCTTCTGTTGCACTAATGAAGGTTGCCCTTTGAGCATCCGAAACAGCTGTCTGCATTATTATATTATCCTTTTTGTGCTCTTTAACGTTGTTTGCCGTAGTTTGTAAAAGGTGCCTTTTTTTAACGAAGTGTTTTTGCAATGAAGTTATATAATAGATTATATTGCACATGAAAATATATGTTGTCAATAAACAAACACACGCACGCATAAGGAATAAATAAATTAATTAATGTTGTTGTTGTCGTAGACCATTAAGGCACTGCCGATGCTAGTGTTCTTAGTTTCCAGTGTCTCCATCTATTGCCAAGAATTCAACTTCTACCACACCCATACCTCACACCCGTTTATGGGGCGGACCCATTTTTACATCCATTCATTTTTGCACCGATCGTAATTTTGACCTGAACCAGAGAACGATTAATCTCCAATCCAGTAACCCCAGAGGTATAATTTGTTATGGGAACATGAAACACTTAATGACTCGACAGATTTAACGTATACCAGTCACTATTTACTACACAGGGAGTCTTCCGCCAGCTGGATTCGAACTCTCGGTATCACAAAAGTGAATCCGGTGCCCTACCAACCAGGCTTTCCCGGAGCCAAATAAATAAACTATATTAGGGAAAAATTAAATAAAATTTATGACTATATGCACTGTAAAAAAGTTTTATTTATTTCATCACAAAAAATTGAGGTAACTACTTTATTTACAGTGTAGTATAAAGTAGTTACTACCATTTTTGGTATTCAATAACACTAAAGTTTATAATAACAATAAGTTATAATACATATAAAAGTCAGTAAAGTTATTATAATACAATTAAAAGTAAGAACTGTTGGTTTAGGATGCACAAATTCTTAAAGTAAAATTAACTTATAAATCAAACATGGGTAAAGCAAAGAGCAAGGTGAATGCGAGGCGAATTTAAATTAAACAACAGAAAAAAGCCGTTATAAATTTTTTATTAAATTATTTAATACAATTGACAGATATTCAAAAATTGAAGCATAATTATTCATATTACACAACTAAAAACGAACATACATTTTGTAATGGTGAACTTTGTCCCTGTAGATTTATAGCAGCGTGCAAGATAACAACAAATTTACGCCTTTTCGTAATCCATTGTAAACAATCTTTTGACGATATCCAATGTAAACTAAAATTGGTGTTTTTAGAAGCTAAAATAATTCTCGAATGATATGACTGCCCAGAAGCTTAGTGTAAGCATTCTCCATTATAGGTGTTTAGATTTAACTACTAAACTACAGCTTTGAAGTATGTATAAACACTTGATTTGATGTTAACTTAAAATAAAGTGTTCTTTTCCAATAACTTTTGGGTTATTCTACACCATATGCAGAGAAAGAGAGAGAGAACAGATAACCACAGTTTTAGAGCTGCCGACTGCACTGTGTAGTGTGGTCAGGGAGTTGACCTTACATCAAGGGTCCTGGGTTCGAATCTCGGACAAGGTGTGGATGTTCTTTCATTCTCTTACTATCTGCCCTTACTGTGGGAACAACGTTGAAGCACCTAATATGTTGTCCCTGAAAGAGTGGCCAAATAATCTGTCCTACTTATATCTGAATGACGAGTGTCAACCGGGTGGGAATTAGAAAAAAAAAGTTTTTAAAGCTTGGAAATAAATGCCTCTTTACCATATTGTGAGGTGATGAAGAAACTAAATCATTTCTATATAGACAAGTAGGGTATTGCTTCGGATGTATATTTTTATGATGAATTGAATGAGATTAAACTTAAGTCGATAAGATTAATCGTTTAAAAGTTTTTAATGTTTTATGAATAAAAGCACCGTTTTGCATTTTTATCTATTTGCACGTCTGACGTTTTTATTTAGGTGAGTGGTACTGTTTTCTATGTATTTTTTACGACGAATCAAATGAATCAAAAAGAAAGTCAATGGAATCAAGAGATTAAAGGTTATAGAAATATTTATGCATAAGACATACAATTCTGTAATTGAACATTTTTAAATAATTGACGTTGCTGGTTCTTATGCGTATTTAATAAGTTACATCTAAAAACCAAATATTAAATCAGCAGAATTATAGTTTAGAAGCTATAACAGTTTCATGCAGGTGGACATAATTCAAAAATTATAATTTTCATACACTAAACCCTAATTTTTTTTCTAAACTAATGGTTTAATCAACCTAATTTTGATTTCATTGAATTTCGTATAAAAAGTGCTTATGAAATACTTTACTTTACTAGTCTAGATTGGAATCTTATATACATAAATAGAACTAAGTCAAAAAGATTTGAACTTAGTTAAAAGATTAAGAATAAATGAGTTCAAAGCTAAACTTTCCGTACATAAAACCTTACTAACTTCTAAACAATTAGTTTTGTCTGTCTCTTGGGATTGTTTTTATTCAATTCAGTGTAATAAACTACATAAGGAACAATACCTCATTTATCTAGATTTTTTTTTAATGGCGGGGACTTGGAACTATTGTCCATTGGCCACAGAAAGTGCCAGAACTGCTAACTCTCTTTTTCGTTACCAGTGGGCACTTATGGAAAAGCCACGGCGGTGGAGCAGCGTCGCCCACGTCACACTATCACAACCCGTTTATAGGGCGGGTCACATTCATACATTCACACACAAGGAGAAAGGATATAGAGCACAGATAGAGAGAAAGAAACATCCATGCCTTGCCCGGGATTCGAGCCCAGAACCTTTCTGATGCAAGGACAGTTCCCTGCCCCCTACACAGGCCGGTCAGCTTATCTAGGTATAGATGTTTAAGTTTCTTCCATTGATTAAAAGCAATTTTCAAATTAAAATCTATGAAAATAAAAATTGCTCATATTATTACATTAAAATCATTTCTCACTACTAAAATTTTAGCACCAGTTTTAGCCAGTAGAGATGACTTACTACTCTAAAAGCTAAATATCTTTTTCGTCAGAAGATTATAACACAATGAATTGGTGGCACCTGTTAGCCAGTAGTGATGACTTACTACTTTAAAAACTAAATTTTTTTTTTCAGAAGTTTATAACACAATGAATTGGAAACTACGAAAATCAAAATTTTCAGTTTGTGAAAAAAAATGTAAGGGATAGAATTTCTTCACTATTTTAATAAGCATTCAAAAATCTATAAGAATCAGTTTCGAATATTTTTTTTTTGCAGGCATGTGTATGAATACTTTTCTCATTTTATCAAAATCTCATTTAATATGTTTTTTAGTAAGAAACTCCAAAAGGTGAAAAGTTGATGCTACAAAGTATATTGCATTTGTATCTATATAGAGAGAGAATATATTAAAAAATATGTACTGAAATTCATCATGATTGACGATTGACTATTGAGTTTCTTTATTATCAAATATTTGAAAACAGTCTCTTAAAAATATCTACAAATTTTCTTTAAAAAAATAATTAAATAAAAAATAAATAATATATTCATGATCTAGGTTGAAGTAAGAAATTTCTTAGTACAGCCTAAATTTCTAAAATTGTTTTTAATATTTGTAGACACCTTGCAATTGCTGTTTTACCTAGAATATTTTGCAATGAAGCTCATTATCACATCCTTATGCTCCTGAGAACTTTGAAATAATTTCAAACTGTTTTTATCATTAATTAATGCGTTTAACAAAAGAGAATTCTGATGGATCCATTATTTAAAATATCTGTTCTTTTGTATTAAAATATTGATAAATGTACTCTATTCGAAACAAGTTTATAACGGGAAATGTATTTTAAATTTACAACAACAAAAAAATACCGAGATCAAAATATTTGCTCTCTTTTAAGTATAGCTAACATTTTTTGACACGTTTTATTTTATTTAACATTTTGCCACTATAAAGAAATAACTAAAGTTAATATTAAGTTAAATACTATCTACTTAAAAATCAATTAGTTTATTTATTTCAGTACAAAATAAATGCTTTCATTAAAAAAGCATTACAAGGTTTACTCCGTGGTCTTCTAAGAAAATGTTGCTAAACAAGTTGTTTTTTAATTTAATGATTGAATAGTTTTTCGAATCGGGAATTATATAACACATTTCAGAATAAACATTCGTGATGAGCAATATATAATGAGTGATATCATAAGTAATGTAAATCAACTAATAAATAGTTAATAATGTCACAATTTTAAAGCCTACCTTAAAATGCTTAGATATTTTATCTACTTAAAAATAATTCAATTGGTTTATTTATTTCAGCACAAAATATATGCTCTCATTAAAAAAGCATTACAAGCTTCCTTCCAGGGTCTTCTGAGAAAATGTTGCAAAATAATTCGTTTTTACTTTTTTCGTAAATTTAATAATGTGATCCTTATTCTAATCTGGAATTTTATAGCGCATTTCAAAATAAGCATTTGTCATGAGCAATATATAATGAGCATTATAAATCCACTAATAAATAGCCATTTATGTCATAATTTAAAGCCTACTTTAAAATGCTTAGATATTACCCATTAATGACGAGACGCATTACATTAATTTGGTTGTTGAAAATTCCTTAATTACTACTCTAACACACGAGTAAAATGAAGTGCGAGGATTTCTACAATCTGTAACTACCAAAGCTACATTACCGACGATGAGTTCTCTATATTCGACAATCCTCAAAACAGAGAATCTGAAGTGGATTGTAGAATATCCTCTATGTCAAAATACCTCTCATTTCTAAGTTGTTGGATAAAGCAAGGATTCAAGAAAGGTTAAAATTATCCTTTGTGAAATCTCTCAGTTTGAGTTGAGACATTTACTGTGCTCGGACTGCTTGAAACAATTTGATTAAGCCTGTAGGTGCGCTCAGATTTGAGTTTATAACTGGGCTTACAGTTTAGATAACAATTGTCAGAAAATACTGGTTAGTTGGAATAAAATTCATGCAGATTCAATTTTAATGAAGATTCGTAAAATATGTCTGAAATTCCTCTTTTTTAAGAAAAATAACTGATGCGTATTTCAGTAATATTTAGTATTTTTAAGTTCCATTTTAGTACCGGTGGTACAAGGATTGCATATGAGCAGTTCCATAGAGAATGTTTAACTCTGTAGCCTAGTTATCATGTACTCAACCCATGTAAGAAAAAAATCCTAGATCAAGTACTGGGAAAAATTCAACCACATTTAATTTAAATGCAGGAAAAAAAGAAAATTCCACTTAATTAACTCGATGGCAAAGAGACTCTAACATATAACCAATCTACCATTGATAATTACTTTTCGCAAATATTGCAGTTCGTACAAACCATAAGCTGTATTCAAGTCAACTAGCTATCATTGATAAAGGGAAACTGGGGGTATATACTAAAGTGGGCCGAAAATAAATAATTTGGAAAAGCGACATGTAATAACAAAAAAAAAGTTGTGCTTTGGCATCTTATTTAAGCAAAAATATTTAGGTCTTTAGGTAGCACATAACCTTCTAAGTTTGACAAAAAAGTAAAAAAAAGGTCAATTTTTTTTTAGGAAAATATAAATATAATTAATTTTTTTTTAATACTATTCACGTACTTCTTTTTAATACTCATATAATGAATCTTAAAAAATTATTATATTTTTAATAGGTTTTTAAGCCCTGAAGCTTTTTAAATAAGCAAAAAAAAATTCCACGCTTTTTATACATATATAGTGCAGCATTTCTTCTTTCTTAATTCAGGTTTGCATTTTTCGGCAAAAATAGGCACTGTGAAGCTCTCAGCTTACTATATTACTCAAAATTTATTTCATTTAAAAGACAGAACTCCTTATAGAAGAAGGTGGCACTGCAAGGTTCGCCCTGATCTTCCAATCAACCCTATCCGGCTAAATGGTAATTTTCAATATTTTTGCAATTCCAAATACTATATGATTTTAAACGAGGATCTACTTTAAGATTTAGGTTTGAAATTGGATTTATGACACAGTTTAGATCTTTATTGATCGCATGTATCAACTAGTTCTTAAAAATCTTTCCCTTGCGTTTTCTCTAAATACCATGCTTTTTCTGCAGATTCACTCAGCAATTCCGCAATCCTTTTAACGGCCTGATAGTGACATGAAGATTTAAAGAACGAAGATTTAAACTTTGAAGATTATTTTGTTTCTTAAAATTACAAAATTTCCTTATTTGATTTTCCGTGATTTGGAGGTAGCGAAAGTGAACACATTGATCAGACTAGCTCACATTGATCATAGTTGTAAATTTAAAATTTAAAATTGGAAGTAGAAATTGTCTTTTAAATATAGAAGTATCTCTTCTTGATTGGTCTCTTATCTTGAGTATTCTTCTTTGGACCAACTATTTTATACACTCTGTCATGGCCAATAACAAATTAACAAGTTCTCATGGCTAGCAAAGTACCCATTTTTTTAAATCACGGGGTATATAATTTTTAGGAAGTTATCTGAGAATTTTGCATATATATATATATATATATATATATATATATATATATATATATATATATATATATATATATATATATATATATATATATATATATATATATATAATCAATTTAGATTTTCAATATTCAATTTATTCAATATAATTTTCAATAAGTGTAAAGGTCCATGTTTCGCAAAATGTTTGTTTTTCATATCGAAACATATTAAAGCATGCGTTTTTGAGTTATTACAAGTATAGTCATCTCATTAGTATGTTTAGTAGGCGAAATATACAGCCGCAGGCTAGAAATACAGCTCAATTTACAAACATTATAACTTAAAAATAATAGATTTCTCACAGCAAAATCAGAATCACATATCGCCTTGACAATATGAAATGATTGATATCGATTTCTTCCTTTGAACATCCTTTGAACTTTTTCAAAGTAAATAACAGATATATTCTCACAGCCGGTTAAAGCTTTTACATTAATTCAGGAAAACATATTTTGACCCGCAGTTAGACCATCTAAATGTTAAAAAATATGTCTAAAAGGAAGCTCATTGAAATGGAGGAGACAAATGAGCCATTTTAACCAATTTTTCATTTCAGTGTTGCGAACCATATTTACAGCTGTACCATCAGAGCCAATAGCAACTAATTACTTCATATCAACGAAGTTTTCTCTCATATACTGATAAATTTTTTCCTCTACTTTTCAATACCGTTTGCCAGTGTTGCATATCATAGATATATTTCACGGAGTTCATAAATTATGCTTATGTGCTCGGCCTGTATTGTACTTATATACATTTTTGAACGAATTTTTTTTTGTAACAAGTACAACTTTTTTCACCTACCGAAATTTACTTCTTCCACAATGATGTCTTTTAGCTTATTTCGAAGTTTGTGTTTAACTATTAGGATTGCATATTTTTCACTAATCAGTCCCACATCTTTAAAATAGCAGCTGTTGCCATATCAGAAATTCTAAACCTTTTACTCATTACGACGGTTACAAGTAACTTTATCTCATTTGAGATTTGATGTCGAAGCAACAGGAGGTCACTTTCTTTAAATGGCTCATAAAATGACTTTCTAAAACAAACATTTATAACTGACTCGCCTAATAAAATTGGTTTTTCGAGATTTGTTTACTATTTTACCATGTTTTTTTTTTCTTTCTAAGTCTTTATTTTTCTTTAAAACAAGTTCAATATTTCTAGTTGGTTATTAGTCGCACAAAAAGTTTAGTTCTACAACAGAGTTTTTATATTTAAATTTACGATCAGTGTTTTTAGGAAAAAAATACAAAAAATTTAGCTATCAAAAAATCAAGAAAATATGACTTTACTTTTACATGATCTTCAAACAGTTTTGATTTAGCATCAGTGATGAAGCATTAACTTTTTCTTGAAGCTGTTTTTGGGTTTGTCTCTGTTGAAAGGCTATGATTGTGTGTCTCATGATAAGCTTTTATTAATTGCACCATTCTTGTAAATGAAGCAGTTGTATGGAATCGAAGCTTTAAGGCAAAACTCTTGTATTCAGAAAGAAGGGAAGGACTCTAATTTCTGCCATCTTCGCGTCGTGAGTTCTAGCTTTTTAATGGCATAAATTATGATTGCATAACAAGCAAAGAGCTTCACAGTGAACATCTGTTCCAAAAAGTGCAAAACTGAACAAAGAAACAAGAAATACTGCACTATGTAAAAAAAGAAACGAAAAAAGCACAAATTTTGCTAGCTTATTTCAAGAAACTTATTAGCTCTGTTATCTCGAAACTTATTATTTTGCTAATTTCAAGAAACTATTAAACTTATTATGGACAATCTAAAAACTATTCAATTACATAAATATTTTTAAAGGTGAATTAAAAGGAAGCACGTGAAATGAGTGACAGTTCTGAGCCTTTTTTTCCCCACGTACCATTTAAGGGCTAAGAAACTTATAACTTATTCACAGAAAAATTTTCTTCCGAAACATTCAAGAAACAGAAACTATGGAATTCTCATACAAACTGCGAATTCTCGCTACAATAATATCCGATAATAACACCTTTCACTACAATAATATTTCATGGTCAAGGTGAAATTGCATTAATGTTATCCTCTTTTCAATATTGCGATATTCTTTAAAGCAATAAAACCCTGCAAAACGATTTTTTTTAACTCCAAAGTTATTTTATCCGTTTTTTATGATATTTTGAGTTTCAAATGCTAAAAAAGAGAATTCTTATTTTGATGACAATGATTATGATACCAGTCCCTCACAATCCTTACTGTCATCCCTAAATTGGTTTTCAAGTATAAAAAGTAATTTGCTTACTTATTTTCTAAATTTAATTAATTTTTGATAGCATCTGAACACTATTAACACTATAATACAAATTAATTTATTTCATACTAGGGTAAACTAATCAGTGAAGGAACACTTAAGCTTCGCTTGCCTTTTAAAAAATCATATTAATTTCAAAATTCGTAATTTTAGTTAAATGACAGTGTCAACATATTTGTTACTAATTGAAAATTATGTAAAAAATTTTTAGAGAACTTATATAATATTGTTTTAAAGTTTTGGAGGTTCAAATAACAAGTAGTAAGAAGGCCAAGTGAAGGAACAGCTCTTACCAGTGAAGGAACACCCAGTAAAAGAACACTTAATTTTGGTTATTTTTTAATGCTCTTTATGAATTTATAATTTGAAAACAAGCCTATTCCTGAAATTATAACATATAAATACTTGGAAAATGTTAACTTTTTTTTTTGTAATCATAAATTTAAAATTAAAGTGTCAACATATTAACACATACTGCTCATTCACTGGGAAATCTATGCCCAGTAAAGGAACATGCCTGTTGCCTCACTGGTTAGAAGTTGTTTTTCGCATTTTTAACATATTTTTGATGCGGAACATCACTAAAGGTACAAGAAAGTTAAAATTTATCTTTTATTTTCATTAACTTAGAAAAAAAAACAGTAAAGGAACACTTGTTCCTTCACTGGTTTTTCATCGTTTGGTGATCCAGTGAATAAACACCCCCTTATCTCAGTACTTTATTATGTTATGATGCTTAATTATTATGCTATTATTATGCTATGATGCTTAAAAATAAAACGTAACTTCAATAACTATATTTTGAATTCTCTTTTTCGCAGTGAGAATACATGCAATTAATTTCACTTCAAACATATAAATTCAAACACTCACCTTATAATTTTTTCAAAGAAACAAGGTGTTGCAGAGATAATAACAAATTTAAAAAAATTTCCAGAGAAGTCTATTTGATCAGGTAATCCAAAACATTTCTAGATGACTTCCTATTGTTTGGCAAAAAGCTATTGTTACCAATCAATCTAAAGAAAAACTGTCAAATTCTTATTTCTAATCAATATATATGAAATGTTCCTTCACTGGGTAGTGTTCCTTCACTGGTTGGTTTACTCTATATACAAATATATTTTTAGGGAGTATATATATAACATTAATATAAACTCATTAAATTCCCATAATGTGTAGGACCTCGATATAGCAATATGTCCCTCCAAGATATTTATTTAGTCTTCAAAATATTGTTTTAGCGAGGTTTTTATTGAAGTATAAATGAAACCTTGTCGCAGTATAAATAACTAAACGTATCACAATATTAAGTAATCAAACTTTAAATAACGAAAGTAATATCATTTCCCCCAATAAAACCAAGTAAGATATTATTACAGTCCAAAGAGTTTCTATTATTATTATTTTTATTATTAGCGTCAGTTAATATTCCAACAATAACCCTTATCCATTAACTGTCTAACACTTAGAATATTTTGAGTTACGACAAAAAAAAAACAATTTTAATGGCATAATAGCATTTTTAACGCCAAATTTAAAAGTTTGAAAATTCTTTCCCAAAATTAATTCCTCCAACAATTTTAACATATATTTTATTTAGATTAAGAGCATTAAACTTGAAAATATTTTACATCAATAACAGGAACAGCATTTTATTTTGCTTGAAAACTACTAAAACTTTTTGAATAGCTTGTAGCCTCCTCTTTCAGAAATAAATTATCGAAAAATTAAAAATAAACACATTTTTCTTAAATGTATATTTATAAGCATAATAAACACTCTTGAACTTACCAATTCTAACTTAAATATTTTAAGTTTTTAGTCTTTTATCCAATCTAACACCCCTCTAATGAGAGCTATTTTCTCTTAAAAATATTTCTTTTCACGTGAAGTTAATTAAGAATGTTAAGATGAGTGGTGAGAAAAGCGTTAATTTTCTATCGTTTCAAAAATTTTACTTATGTTAAAAATATTGCGGCTTAGTCATGTGTGTATGCTAGTAAAAAAAAGTTTACAATATTTTTTATGCATTAAAAAGTCATCGCTAAATTTTTAGAAACGTTTAAATACAGTAAGATTTTGTCAATTAATCGATATAAGAATTTCTCAAACTGTTAAGAGAAAATACTTTTTAAAAATATTATAAAAACATTATTTGAAGCATAAAGAATAGTAATTCAAATAATATACCCCTATATCATAGATAAATAAAATGTTTTGGGGCTCACTACAGATATTACCATAGAATAAATCTCGCTATAACTGTCATAAATAAACTTTTAAATCTCAAAAGTTATTTTTTTCTATTTTTAATAGATAACGCGTAATTTTCTCATTTTGTGATGTAGCAAATTTAATAATTAACCGACTTTATATCCAAAATATAAATTTTTTCCTCAACTTTACTAAGAAGACGCTATACCATGGAAGAAACACTTTACATCTTTCGTAAACGTAAGCAATTTAAAATTTAAAGTATAAACAAAGTAAATTCAGGTAAACCTAAAGTAAGCCGTAAAGTTTAATATGCTGAGATGTTTGCTTGAAAACATCAAAGTGCAGACAAATTACGGAAGGATTACTGAGGATTACGCAATGGGAGAGTAATCTTGCCATAATTTGTTTGCATTTTAATATTCTAAAAATACTTTTTCAACATTAGAAACTTTATGGTTTACCTGAACTAACTTTCTCACTCTTTGAACACACTATACTTTAAATTATCAATGAAGATGAAACAGAATTTGCCACTCCTCAAAAGTGAAATTGCAACACCAAGAAATAATGCACGTAGCGTCATGCAAATTTCAGGAGAGATAGTAGTGAGATGGATATGCAAATGATTAAAAAAAACAGACTAATAAAATCATTATATAGCAATTTATTCAATATCTAATGTGGCTACCTCGGGCAGCTATACAGGCCTCAATCCGGCGAGGCATTATTTCTTGGTGTTGCAATTTCACTTTTGAGGAGTGTATTATAGAACCGGTCGAGTCTCTTTCTTAGCTATAAAATTTGAGGCAAATGTTTAAATATAAAAATAACTCCGTCCAACACGGGTTTTCAATTCATGAGCTGACACTTTTGGCATAATGTGCCAAAAGTGTCAGCTCATTTTTAAAGACCATAATCAAAGTTTTTAATAAATAGTTCTATTCTTATTCATCTAAAATTTGCGATCTAGAGTTAAAGGAAGAAATTTAAAGCTTAGTTTCAGTCAATAATAACAATAATAAACAATAATAATAAAAAATATTTTTTCTTATTTAAAGCTTTTAGGTGTATATTTCGTTAGAAATTTTAGAGCATAATAAACCTTAATATCACTCAAACTTGGTGCAATCTTAATATGGTGCTAAAGTTGAATTGTATTACAGAGACTTTGCATAAAATTTGCATTACGTTAAAAATAACACTAACAATAATTTGTTCAATATATTTATGTCACAGTTCAAATTAAATTATGTCTTTGCATTAAAGAGTGAAAAATTATTCAAATGTAATAAAAATTTCATACATTACAAGTGTTGAAGCAAATTTAACAGATGTAACACAAACAGTTTCATTTATGTTTCAGAAATATTTCTATGAAACATTTGCAACAGTACAAAATGCTCAGAAAAGTCCGTAAAAACCATTTTTATTTACTGCCTAACACAAAGTGTCCGCTTTCTTGAAACCTTTATTAAAACCTTTCATTTGTATCGCTTAAATACAATAATTGTAACATTACAAAGAAGTTTGTAAAGACGTTTCAAACATAGATGATTCCAAAATTTAATGGCTCCTTTGATTAGAAAAGCTTGTATGTCAGAAAAGTCCATTGGATTTATCTTTCAGAGAGCAGAAATGTATTATACGAAAATAATTTTTTTTTTTTTTTTTTAATTTTTCACACTTAGCTTAACGATATTCAGTCTTTACTCTGTTATAGAGTAAATTTCTTTTTAAAATCTTGCTTACTAATTTGAATGAATACAATAAAATATTTTTAAAAAGTTTCATTTACATCCGAAATGTGCTATTTTTAGTTTACGCGACAAAATATCCTCTATAAATCACAATTATTCAATGCAATACAATAAATAATATCATACAGTGTAACTGGAATTACATAATAAGAATTTTAAATTATTTTTACAGAGTAAATGTAAAGCGTTGGATTGCGGACAATACAAAATTATAATAGCACATATGAATAATGGGGTTTAACATTAACTAATAATCTTTAAAGCAGTATATTGTATCGTAAATTAAAAGCCATTTGAGTTAAATAGTTAGAAAAGTCCCCTATGTATGTTATTATTAATCAATGGTAATAAATAACAAAAGTTGAAAATTATTTTCTTTAAATAAAAAGAGTATCATTTATCCTTTTTCGCAGAATATTTATTAAGCATATTCTTCTTACTTTTTTCAGTTATTTAACATTAATTTAGGTCAAAATAAAGGAAAAATATTATATCTAGCACTTTAATAATTTATAATTATAAACTTGAATGAGACATGACACGCGGGTGTCTTTTTCTGCATTAAAAGTAAAATCTTCCAAGTACGGCTCACTTCCGAACAATAATTTTTCAAATTTGCAGTCATTTCGATCTAAGAGAAACATTTATTCATCATTGAAATTTCCTTAATTTTCAAAATCAGTTATTGATAAATTTTTGAATATGAATGGGAAAAAAAATTTCATACTACTTTTTCGGGATTTTAGTACAAATATAATTCCGTTAATCTAACAGATTTTTTTAGTAACTTTTAGACTGTTTTCATACTTAAAAAATACCAAAATATATGAGCATCAGAATAAAATATAAAAGAGACACCGTGTCCCATCTGAGTCAAATAGCTAACACAATAAATCACAAATTCATTAAAATGTTTATTTGGAAAGTAAGGAAAAAAAAGCATTAATGCATTAAATTTTTTTCTGCAATTCACTAGTAGACTTTTTTATTTCATTTTCGATATTTTATTGAATTTTTTCGCCAATTAATCTCGTATCTGAATAAAGTCCTCAAGAGATTAACTTCAGATTGTTTATTTTTACCAACTGTAATTATAAATTGATTATGTTTTTCCATCAGATCATTCAACAAACTTAAAATGAGAAATGATGATGTGATAATTAAAAATGGAAAAATCGTATAACTTCTAGGTTATTAATAGAACTAAAAAACAGAGAAATCATCTGGAGTTAACAAATGGTAGTTAGTCAATAACGTAAACCCTATTAATTAAAAGTGTAAATTGATTGTAAATTATGACATTTACTTCGACAATTTAATTTACTGACGCAACTAATCGTTTTAGTTTTCACAAGGGTTGTTCCATAAATAGTTTTTAATTATTTTTTACAAAGACTGAACACAGATTTTATTTATTTATTCTTTTTTCCAATTTTATAATTGCATTTTCAGTTATCACCAGTTACTTAATAGATTGACAGAAATATATTAAATTTTTATTTTCACTGTAGTATCTGAATTTAAGTGGTTTTAAATTATTATGTGAATTTAAGTGGTTATGGATATTTTTCTACTTTTTTTAACAGCTTTAAGGGAGGAATATTTCACTCGAGAATTTTAGTCAACCCAGAATCTCAGTAAAATTGATTCTACATTGAACCATTATATGGTTGGAAGCATCTGGAACCAAAAATTTGTTGCAACCTTAATATGGTGTTAAGTTAAACCACATCGTAAAAAATTTTGATAAATCTTAACACCAAAAATGGTGGCAAATATTGTTCACCAAAGTGATTGTGTTTCATTACACTAAGAACCAAGGATAATTTCTGGTGAATTGAAACACTAAGAATGTTCTTTCACACTAATTGGGGTAAAGTAGTTGCTACCATTTTTGATATTCAGTTACACTAATATTTTTAATTACAGTAAGATAAGAAACACATACGAATCAGTAAAGTTATTTTTACGATACTATTATATAAAAAGGAATCATTAATTTCAGATGCATATACATAACAATTCTTAAAATAAAATGAATTTACAATTCAAACATACGCGTAGCACAGAGAGAATATTAAGACGAATTTGAACTAAGTTTAACAAAACAAAAGATGATAGAAATTATACATTATTTTTAGTTCAATACAGTTCACAAAGAGTTAAAAATTAAAATATAAATAATCTTGTAATATATGTTAACACCGAAATTCTGTTTCTATAGATTAGCAGCATAAAATACAACAGCAAACTCACGACAACTCTAGTTGAATTGTAAAAAATCTACCAACTAAATCCAAAGCGCGCCAACATTGGTGTTTCAGAAGCGAAAATAATTCCCGTATGGTGTGAATGCGCGAGATCATGATGTAAGCTTTTTCCATTTTAAGATTTAGATTTATTTACACACTTTAAATTATATATGAAAGCTTGAGAGTTAACTTGAAATAAACTGTTCTTTCACAAAATTATCTGAGTTGTTCAACATAAAATTTTATAGAGACATTACACCACAGCTTTTACAGTACATAGTATCGTGTAATTAGATATAAGAAGTCATATAATAGGGTTCACTTTAACACAATATGAAGGTTAAACTTGCCATCATCCTAATAAAACTAAAATACTGATAATAAATATTCTAAAAATTATTTGAAAACTCGCCGCTTTATCTGTAAATTCTCAGAACAGAGCTGCCTTACCGAAATTCACTAATAGAAATGTTTGTTTTTTTAATTCTCCGAACAGATATGTCCTACAGAGATTCTCAAACAGAGTTAGAACAGAATTAAAGTACCAATTCACAACTTTATAAAAGCTATAAATATCCAAATGTTGTGGAATTCGTTTAAATGCAATTATTGTGGGAAGAGTGATCAAAATAGAAGAAAACAGAAATGTTAATTTTTTTTTTTAATGGAGTGCACTTGGAACTATTGTTCATTGGCCACAGAAAGTGCCAGATCTGCTAACTCTCTTCGAAGCCACGGCGGTGGAGCAGCGTCGCCCACGTCACACTACCACAACCCGCTTATAGGGCGGGTCACATTCACACACAAAGGAGAAAGGACATAGAACACAGATAGAGAGAAAGAAACATCCATGCCTTGCCCGGGATTCGTACCCAGAACCTTTCTGATGCAAGGACAGTTCCCTGCCCCCTACACAGGCCGGTCGGCTATGTTAATAAAATTACGATTGCCTTCAACAAGAATTTTAAACACTTAAAGTTAAGAGCTAGAAAAAATTATGCATCAGATAGGTTAAAATTAAAATCTGTTTGGGGATTGTCGTGCCATTGAAAAGGAAATTCTACTTGCTCTAAAACTTCAAACAGCGTGCAGTCACCGCTGATCAATTATTTCACTAAAGTGCGCAATAAATAAATACAAAAATGCCTTTTTTCAAAAAATAATATTAAACTGAAAATAAAATTTGAATAAATACAAACTATTTTATTTGCTAGCTCTGTATAAATGAGAAAAAAATTCTCAAAAAAACATTAATTTTTAGCTCAATATCTTCTTTAACCTCAATTTCTCCCTATATCTTCTATTATTACCGTTAGTTGTTTCAGAAAATTTAAGGAGAGAAAAATTTCTTTCATGAAAAAAATAAAAAAATATTTTAATTTAGCATAACTTAGCTGAAGTGTTAACTTAAAAGATTCTGAAAATTTTTTATAATTTATAAAGCTTGAAGATCAGTAATATTTTTCATGAAAATAAAAAATTTTATATACCAGCGGGTTTTTAACTAGCATATTTTGAAACACAAATATTTCATCTGAAACTAAAAAGTACTATAGTTCAGGTCTTTTACCAGATTAGTAAAAGTATCAAGAATTTATATTAGGCAATATTTAGATACTCTTAGCTCTAAGCAATTTTTATTTATTTTTCATATAATTTTACCTTATTCTATAGTAAACTTCGTTACTTTTCCTTTGTCTTCTAGGCACGCTGTCAAAACAATGATGTTACATATCTCCGAACATGATGGTTGACAACCCAAAAAATTGCGTGAAGGAGCATTTTATTTCAGGTCAATGTTAAATTTAAACACTTATAATGGATTAAGCTTACACCAAACTCTCGAGATTTCACATCATACCTGAGTTATTTTCATCAACGAAAACATCAACGTTGGCGCATTTCGGATTTTGCCAGTAGCTTGTTTGCAACGAAAATGATTTGGCGTGATTGTGCTGTCGTTTTCTACACAGCTAACATCAAAAGAAACAAAAATTTATCATTATGTATGTCTTAGGTGTATAATAAGAACAATTATATTTGAATTTTAAAATATATGTGAACTGTATTAAAATATTTTATAAAGATTTCTATTCTCGTCCGTTACATAATTCAAATTCGTTACATAATTCAAACATAATTCAAATTCGTCTTAACATTCTATTTGTGATACGTATATATTTGATTTGCAATCTAATTTTATTTTAAGAATTAGTGTGCATTTGCAATCAAATTAATGATTCTTTTTTTATATTGTTATATAAAAAAACTTCATTGACTCTTATATGTATCTTATCTTACTGTAATCATAAATTTAGTATTACTGTATAAAAAAAATGGTGGTGGCCACTTTACACCAAATAGTGTAAAAGTTCATTCTCTTGGTGTAGTGAAGCACCATGAACCAAGAGTTTCCTATGGTATTTTACTTCGCCACTTTATTGTAAAGTAGTTGCCAAAGATACATTAAAATATTTTACAGTGTATTTTGCTTACACTGAATCACGAATTGGATGGAGGATTTCTTAAAAAAAGTGTTACCTATCACTAAACTTATTTATTTTAACTCAATTCTTTCATAAATATTTCAATTTACCATCCAATAGTAATCCGAAGCAAATATTTTTTTTCTCCAATCAAAATAGTAGATGTTAAAATCATTGTTAAAAACAAAACTACAATCTGTACAAAAATAGAGAAAAAAGATTTTTCTTATAACCCAAATAAAAATTAAAAACACTATCGTATGTAATCATAAATGTAACGTATGTAAGGTCACTTTTACGCTTCTTATCTCTAATCACTTCCCTATTCACCTCTAAGTAATGCATACAAAAAAAAATATCTAAGCTATAATTTTAAATAAATGTTTAAAACAGAATGTCTTGTAAATTAGTTTATTACCTATCACTCCATTAGACTGTTTTAACCCGGCTCTTCGGATACATTTTCAAATTCAAAATAATTACCCAATCAATAGTCCGAAGCAGACATTATTTTTGAAATAAAAAATCGTAAATGTTAGACACACACAGCTGCAAAGAAGTTAAACAAAAATACTTGTGACACATTCCAAGTATTAACTAACAACCATTTACAGTCTCTGGCCAAATTATTAGACGCGCTATAAGATTCTATGTAAAGTCTTAATTATCAGGTGATTGTTTTAACGCGACTGAAACCGATTTGCACTTGTTTACGTTCTTGTATTAATTGGTTAAATTAGAAGATATATAATATAAATTCGATGATTGGATAAATTAGACAATATGTTATATAAATATGTAATATTTTTTATATCAGGTATTATATTAGTATATTGTAAAAATTCGAACAAATTATTAGACGCATTGTAGTGTTTTTATATTTAAACAATCATGTAGTGGGTTTTTATTCAGAAGATTTTTTTAAATCTTGTATTTGTATTTATTTTTAACGTATTGCATTACAATGTTATAATAATTAAGATTTACCCAAAATCTTTAGTGCGTCTAATAATTTAGCCGGTGCCAGTAGAATGATTAAATTAATAAATTAATACCATTTTCTGAAAACTGCATTTTTGGAACATTTTGTTTCTTTTTAATAGTTTGCTAAATAGATATGTATCTTCTTTTGAATAGTAGCCGCCTTTTATCTTAACAAAGTATATTCTCTGAGTTATCCAAATCTACTTGAAAGAGGAAATAGAAAGAGATTAATGAGGAGTTTTCGGTAGATAAGAAATAAAGCTTTGGTGGTTGGACTGTGGATTTCGATAAAGAACAATGGGACAGCTGTGAAAGTCAAGAGCTACTATTTTTCATTAGCATGGATAGTTTTCACAGATCTGTTAGATACTTTTATTTTAAAAGCATTCTCTTCAAAAGCTAGTTTCTATTAAACTTAAGAGAAAAATCTTAATTTATTTAAATTAGGAGTTAAGTAATTTACTTTTTTTGAGGATAAATTGTTTGAATTTTTGTGTTTAACAATTAATTTTGTAAAAATTCTAATTTAGCAAGCATAAACTATCGAAATAGATCTGTCTTTTTTTGTTTCAGATATGTTTTGTTTTAATTTACTTTTTTATCGAAAAATTATTCCGATTTAAAAATTATTCAACTCAGTAAGTATTAACCCATTAACTCCTATAAGAAAAAAAAATTAGCCTTTAGCCGTTTTTATTTGCCCTTAGCCTTATTACAAAAGTATTTTACAGCTAGTATTTTATAAATCTACTTGTCTTGATCTGTGTAAGTGAAGCTTCGATTCTTCATTCAGATACTCAGCATACTCTATATACTTTTGAAAGAGCTATTTTTGGCCCGTTACAACGTTACAAGAGAGAGACTGTCTCATATTTCATATTTTAAAACCGGCGTTAAAAAGCTATCCAATTCCGATTTTATGACTATGAATGTTCATTTCCGTACACTTGTGATTTTGAACCCAATCCAATAGACAAGGGAACACTTAAATAAAGCGTTGGGGAAAACTATCCATCATGAAGGACTTTTTGATAAAACTAACCCGCATTTGCGTCACAATTAAAAACACAAATCAAATGGCGGGCCGCAACTTTATCAAAATTTTTCGTAGGACTTTTTGTTTTTGTTTGAAGGAACATTAAGTATTACTGTCAGATTTTTACCAAGTTGCACAAAAAAAAGTATTGAATTACAAATTAAAATAAGAAGTAGATTTTTAAAAATACTTGATTGTTACTAATAATATTTTTAAAAATATTAAATAAATAATAAAAATTCGGGCTACAATTACTTTAATGTGCACCTATGTATTTAACAATTAATGTGCAACAGATATCTAATTGTTAATATATAAAACTTTAAAAAGGTTGCCATTAAATCGTACATAATACCACACAAAATGTTCAATGAGAAAATTGAGGTTTGTCTGCTGCAATCACCAGAGAATAGATATTTACATTTAAAATTTACAAATGTGTAAAAAATATTTTCGTCCAAAATGAGTGGTTTCAAAAAGTTAAATCGGAGAATTTCTTCGAGAAAATTCCTGATACAAACACGCTGAATTATATTCACAAAATACAAAAAAAAAGTAAATAAAAAAGAGCAACATATACAATTATTTTTGTATTTGAATAAATAGTTTCTTGGATGCAAAACCCGAGGAAAAAATTTTTTTGCACCGTTGGTATGTTAAATTTCACAAAAACGAAAAAATTAGGTTTCTATTAACGAGAAAAGTATTTTAAACCCATAAAAAATGTCCACAAAAAAATGACAACTAATATATTTCAGTTCGCGGGCTAGATCAGGGCCGCCTCGAAAGAAAGAGGAGTTACAGTTGAAGAGGGGGCCTCGGTACTGAAAATGATCTTCAGCTCTGACGTCACGCATCACGATCCATGTTTCAGCTGGTTTCTGTTGTATGCTGTGTTGATTTTATAGCGTGTTATAAATATCTCCTAATATCGTCGTCAAAAGTCACTTTACTGATTTAATATAGGTATTGGTAAATAGTTTTTAAGCTTTTGGTGGGAGAATTCAATGTATTTTTTATACAATTAGGGGGAAAAAAATATTTTATATTGTAGTTACCCATGAAATTGGTTACATAATACTAGTACATAATAATTTTGCTCATTTTATTAATAGTACAATACTTAAAATATGTTTCTAATACGTTTCTTTTGTTATTCTATATATTTAATTTTAACCATGACTGGTTTAAGATTTCTTTTGAAAAGTTTCTTTTGTTTTGCTAGTTAAACAAAAATTATTGCAAGATAGAATTTATAAAAACAAATGATTCACCGCCAGTTATTTTAATTCTTCATATATTGTTTGTATTTTTATTTCACACATTTTAATGAGTTTCAATTTCATAGCGTAATAAACAATATAAATATTTAGTATTAAAAAGAATTTCATTTTGCGAAAGCAGGAAAGTCAAAAATCATACTACAGCTTGAAATAAAATTTATTTTAATGATAATATGCTTAAGGTTTTGAATTTTATAAATAACAACAATGTCAAATTTAAAAAAAACCAACAAATTGTTTTAAATAGCAAAAATCGAAAACTTAGACCATTAACAGGATGTCACTTCAAGATAAATGAGTTCTGGAGAATCGTTTTCAGAAAAAGTGGTGTAAGCTGCATCGCAACATTTAGTAGCAACCTTACACGAGTGGTGAATAATTTTAAAACATTTTTCTATTAAAAAATACAATAAATTGAAGTGATTTCAGGGGAAACAATTAATTTAAACTACGGGATACTACAGGAATACATTCAAAATGATGAGGTTTATGTTTCCAAATTTGGTTGACTTGTAATAATACAATATAATTAGTGTATTGGTATGACTATAAATTGTATAAGGATAATTAATTTTGATAAATTTGTCATATTTTACATTTGTGATTGTAATACTTGCATTTTGTATTTTTTTTTTTTTTTTTTTTTTTTTTTTCAAAAATGCAGCATAATACGTAGCAAGAATAAATCGTTAATTTTTTTTAACCGTGGTTGCATGTTACAAAAAAGAATGAAAGACATAGTGCGACAAATTCAAATGTTATTAAGTACTCTATGAAGAAGTGCTATGAACTAGATTAGACTCGCAACTACATTTAAACAAAATAAAATTAGTTAAACTCACTAGCGTAATTTGAGGCCGTCGAACCTATGCACGAATGATTATAAATACATGGAAAAAATTTTGGTGCAGTTGTGATAATACACATTTTCAAATAATATTGATGCGATCTCTCTATGGAATTCTTCATAACCATTGTTCTTACTTATGTTTTTAATTTCATACAACATTGCGTATTAAAACTATTTAAATATACGATATTCTTAAAAACGTACATTTTCGCTACCATTTGCTAGAAAAAAGTATTCGTAGACATCAAGTTTTTGTCAGAAACTGACAAAATTATTTAGCAGAGATACAAGTAACTAATTCTTCAAAAAGAACCTTAAAATAACTTTTTGGGAAATAGCCGTCCACCTATCAGAATATTTTAATAGAGATTTTTCAAACATTAATAAGATGAGACTTTCATCATTTTTTATTATTTTATTTAATAATTTAATTAATATTTTATTTAACAACATAATTATAATATCGAAAAATTGCGAATTGTAAAGTATGCAATTTTGACAACATTTTAAAGTATATTATTTCACATGACAAAATACAAAATTTGAGCGAAATCTGTCAAATAATTCCTGGGAAATTGAATTTTAGAACAGTCAGATATTTAAAATTCGATTTCTCAGAAACAATTCCCCCTGAAATGATGTAAACATTTATTTACTTTACAGTTTAAAATTTTTTTGAATATCATTATATAAAATAACAAATATTCTATTCGACCGATTACGCTCAAATTTTTTATTTTGATATATAGAACGGCATGCTTTAAAATTACGTAAAAATTTTAAATCTTACAATTCAAATTTTTTCGACTATAGTTAAATAAAATATATTAAAAAATAATAAATATTTTCTAAAAATAATTTCTTGCATGGAGTTACCTTTAGATAAACGAATTCTATGACTGTGTGCAACAATTGTTCAATTTGCTTAAAAAGTTCTTGAGATATTGCGAAATTAGCAAAATTAACATTAAGGGGTCCAAACTTTGGACCGCTCTCCTGGCCAAATTATTCGGATCATATTTCTCAAACTACGGCTACCTCCTAAATTTTGGAGGTCAAAACTCCAAATCCGTCAAAAAAAAGGTTTGTTTGTTTAAAAAAAGTACGCTTTTGCGTCCGATATCGAAACTTAAAATATCGTCAGCACTAATTGGAATATTTGAGGTTACAATCTCGAGCCATTAAGATTGAATCTTAGAACCTGAAGATCTGATCATTCGATTAAAAGTCATTCAGGGGGTTCGTTTTTTTCTTTTGCACATTATAAGTGGATATAAAGCGTGATGGCTTATATAGGACATAAGTGCCAAAGGAAATAGAAGGGTGGTAAATTCAAAGTAATCCGTTTTCTTTTCTTTTCTTTTTTTTCACATTGTGCACCTTTGAATCTTGTATAACACACCTTATTACCTCCACAAGCAACAGACATCACTAAGCAAATGACAAATTAGAAAAACGAACAGGAAAACACCGCATAACAAGAGAATCCACTTAAAAGAATTGCTATCGTAAGAATGAAAATTATTAGTCCTAAACTAACTAGAAAAAATTGTTTAGTCCATATTAAAGAGACTTATTATTATTATTAAATATTATTAATAAGAAAAAATCGATTTACAAAATGTTAATCTTTGAATAATTGTGTAATTATTCCCATTTTTAAAATAAACTTTATAAATAATAATTAATGTATAAATTTATGTCCCCATAAATTCTCTTCTGAGAACGCTTTTCATGTGTCCTTGTAGGGTATTTTCTTTAAAAAACTGGAAATGTTTATGGTTTTTAGAAAGTGAAGCTCTGAATAAAAAGTAAGAACAAGTAAAATGGCTTTATCATATTTTTTACAAATTAGTTTAAAACAGTTTTAAAAACGAGCTTATTGTAAGAATACTTTTGTCCAGTTCTTTAGAATATATAAGTGTATCCCTTAAATTTTGATATAAACTTAAAAAGAATAAAACTATTATAACATAATAGTTATCACCACAACATATTTTAACTCTCAGTGCATGAAGATAGATGAACAAACTCGTAGTTTTGGAACTTAACTCAAAAGTAACAGACATAAGTAGTAAGTTTACCATTTGTCTACAGCAAAATTGGTACCATTTATTTATTTATTTATCTATTTATTTTAAATTTAAAAGCCCTTTCCAAAATATGTTAAAGAGTCCCCTTTAAAAAAAAAATTTCTGACATAATGCAAGATAAAGTAAAGGCATTGAAAAATATATTGTTTTTATATCCTCATATTAAGTAATAATTTATACAATTATACGAATATATGAGCTAGTTACTTTAAACTAGTGTCCATTGGTTTTAAAAATTTCATTTTATATCTTTTATCACTTTTAAAAAATTGCAATTAATGACTAACATTTAAAAGCAAACAATTTAAGAACGAGTTTGAAACCAACAACGAATTTTTCTAATAAAAGAAAAATTAATGCAATCAGAAAACTCGCAAGAAAAATATTTTTGAAGTTATTTTCACTGTATTCTTTGAATGAATTTAGCTTTCACATTTTCATTACATAATTAAGTCAAATTTTCTTTTAAATACAAAATGCAATTAAAATGCTATTAGTTAAAGCATAAACTCATTATCACGCTGAATCAAAACTTCAATGACTATTCCATTATTGCTACGTTTTGACCGAAATAATTTTCTTTCTTTTATATTTTAAACTCCAGCATCATTTCAAACGACTAAACTCTTGTTGATAATAATCTTCTAATAACTGAATAAATTAACAATAAATTCAAACGTAATTAACTTTCTACAGCATTTATTGACTCCTTGCTTAATCAATAAATTCTTGAAAAGTTTAACGTTCAGCTTGTCTTTAATTCTCTGTGTTAAACACACTGTCGGAAATTTCTCTGTAAAAATGGATAAATAGCAATTTAATTAATTGTTATTTTACCATATTCAACCAAAACAGTCAAATAACCGATAAAAAAAGGATATTCAAATTGCTAAGTGTGAGAAAAAACGTTTATCGATAGTTTCTTTTTCCTAATACGGTTAAATAACCAAAATTCCATCCGCTCCAACTAGGCTCACCTTATAAAGCCATTTTGTACCGTGCTGCTGGATACATTTTGAAGCTAAGAAGGCTAATAGCTCATACTCATGCCCGGCTGAACAGAGGTTCGAATCCCTGCGCTGATACTGCAACATTTCTTGCATTCTTTCAACAAACGAAGAATTTCCATTGTCCTGTACTCTTCACTCGGTGACCCTGGAGTGTAAAAATAAGGAACTATCATTCACGCATAAATGGTGTCGCACCCACAGAGCTTCACTGTCCGTTTAAGTTAAATTTTTATACTTTAGAAACTATGCTAGTCGTAAATGGTTACAAAAAAGTATAGTTTTGTATTCATGGTTTTTTTAACCGCACCAGTTGCAAACGGCTTCAAAACCGTGAACGTAAAAAAAATTTCTAACCATAAACTGTATGGTTAATTATATGGACAAACTGATGCCGTTTATTTTACCATAATTTCAGAATGAAAATTCTAACAGTGCATAGATTAAATTTTCCTGATATGTAAGAAAACTCGGTTCATTGTGTAATCAAAACATCGGTTCATAAACTTTAATACGATGCATATTTTACGAAACCATTATGAGGTACAAAATTGAACTATATTTCCGTTAAGATTGAACCATAGTGTAGACTAGAATATTAATTTTTTACAGCTGGCAATTTTCATTTCACGTTAATGGCCTTATTTCTCAAAATAGCCTCAGTTGCTGAAGTTTTCAAAATATCGTTAGAATACATTGATACATGGTTCAAAGTAATACAAATATCATACATTCATTAAAGCACTACTCTGTTAGCTGCGTAGTGTAAACCAGCGCCAAAAATAGTGATAACTACTTTACATCAAAGTGGTGATCCAATACACCACAAGTCAAGGACAATTCCTAGTGCAGTAAAGCACCGAGAATGTTAGTTTACTTGATGTAAAGTAGTTACTTTTTTTATTACCATTTTTATTACCTTACGACCATTTTTGTTATTCATAACAATAAAATTTATAATTACTGTAAGATATGATACACATAAGAGTAAGTAACATTTACTTTTACAATGTAATATAAAGTAAGAATCATTAACTTAGGGTGCATATACACAATCAATTCTAAAACAAAATTAGTTTGTTAATCAAACATACACACAGCACGGAAAGAATATTGGTAGAAATTCTTACTAGACTTAACAAAATCGAAGTGAATAGAAGTTAAATATTATAAAATAATTAAATACAATTGATGGATTTATGTAAATCTCATGAAAAGATAAATATCTTTATTATAAAACTAAAAGTATTCATACATCTTATAACAGTTTGTATGAACTATTTATCAAATCAATCCGACATAAAAATTGAAACTACTTGGCAAATAACCAAACAAAATCAATATTATTGATCAATCAGTAAAAAGAATTGAAGCATACTTGGTATTAAATAAGCTATGAGCAGTTTGTCAATTCAAATCGACAAGAACTCATATTTCACCTGTGCACAGTATATGAACAAACCCCTATCCTGACCACCATATTGTCACAATCTTAAAATTGCACGATTATCCTCCTTTAAACTTCTAATAATGGTCCAAAATCATTTGTTATACATTTAATTTATTCCCTACCATCGTTTCATACAAGAATTAAATTAAATAGTTTAAATATACCATAATTATTCATCAAATTTACGGAGCTCCGAAAAAAAACCTTCTCCAACGAGCTGTTGTCCATGAAGGGATTAAATAAACATCCGAGATTGGTGTACGCTTTTTCAGTTGTAGGTGAGATTTTTACTACGCCGTTTCAAGTGTGTAAGAACGCTCGATTCGGTATTAACTTGAAACAAAGTAATCATCACGCAAATTTCAATAAACACCAAATTCGTATAGGTATTTCACCACAGTATGTAATTATTTCACACTAATTTCTTTTTCATTAAATGCTTTAGTATTAATAACTCTTTTTCCTGAAACTGCTTTAAAGCACCAAAATAAAGAATTATTAAGCATAAGTTTTTCATCTCTCCTACGTTATGATTTCACCTATATTTTTTTTTCCAAATAAATGGATCAAATTCTTGCTATATTAAAAAAATCTCATAATATTAATCTAAAAAAAAAAAAAATTTAAAGTGCGCTGAATAACCAATCAGAAAATGGATCACTAAATAATCCGTATGCACGTGCTTCTCATATAATACCTATATAGATGAAACCCTCCATAATCATATAAATTTTAATCACTGAAGCTTTATTTTTAGGACTATATTTTAAGTAGACATTTCTCACTTTTCCTAATATTATTTATAGTTTCTCTTTAAGGAATATAATTTATTTTTTATTTTAAAAATATCATATTTTACAATTGCAAAATAAAATTGAATAAAAATAGTCTTAAATAATAAAAGAAAAACTCCAGTAAATAATCATTCAATTAAAATTAAACCTAATTAATTTTTATTTACGTGCATCTAAGACAGTTTTCTAAATACCCGTTGTGAACATGTTAATTGTATTAAAAAAAACTTCACTAAATAATCATTCAAATAAAATGAACTCTAATTAATTTCTATTTGTGTGCATCCTGTACAGTTTTATAAATAGCCGTTGTAAACATATTATTGTAGTTACTGAAATTTCAATTTTCAGGTATAATAAATTTTAACTAAACATTACTTATCCTTCTTTACATTGTTAATGATTTTTCTTGTCTATGTTAACGATACAAGAAACATACTATTGTAAAATAACATGTTTACTACTTTTAAACAAAACCTTAACTAAAATTATTTAATAAGCTTCTGTACCCTTTAAAAAAATTTACCCATCGTGTTTTACGCTTATGCTTCTTTTTGTCTCTACGGTTTATTCTAGTCCAAGATTTCCCTCACAAAACAAATTGCAAGGAAAGCAAAGCAAATACCTTTCACTTAGCCTGCCATCAAGTCCAATTATGAGGAGAAGAGAATTTTAATTTCCAAGATTACTAAATTTTAACAAAACATTACTTATATTTCCTTGCATTTTTTATAATTTCTCTTGCCTATATCAACAATACAAGATACTCACTATTGCAATATTACATATTCACTCATTTTTGAAAAAAACAACTTAACTAAAATGATTCAATAAGCTTCTGAGACTTTTAAACTTGTTTCCCCATCGTGTTTTACGTTTATGCTTCTTTTTTTTCGTCTCTACGGTTTATTGTCGTCCAAGACTTCTCTCACAAAACAAATTGCAAGGAAAGCAGAGCAAATACCTTTCACTCTGGCTGTCATCGAGTCCAATTATGAAGTAAGAGGAGTTCCTTGCACGAAACAATTTCATTGGCTGTTCTTCGGACCGAGAATAATTTGCGATAGAACATGCCAATAAGTCTTACTTAGACTACCGTGAATGAAAGGAGTGATCTACTCCTGTATGGAAGAGATAACCTAAGAACAAATTAGAGTAGACAGAAAAAATTCCGGGCTGTACTTTTCTTTACCTTACTAATTCAACTGTTACGCTTAATCTAATACAATCTGCAGACTATGTATCATTAATAAGCTTAATGGAAAAAGAACATTTTGTTTTTCAATGAATGGCGAATATTAATATATGTCAAATGATTTGGAAGATTGTCACACATACGATTAAATCTTCAATGTAATTTGTTCTAACACTTGAATTACAGTTGTTAGCAAAAATTAATATTTATTAATTTTCAACACATATGAATAATTTTTTTATTTTAGCTATTGTATTAATCTTTTTATTTATAATAATAATTTGTACATCTTTCATGATAGCAAATACTAAGTATTACAATCAATATAAAGCCATGGATGCAATAGTTGACAAACCCACAAAATTCTTTATTTTGAGCAGAATTTAAAATTTTAAACTTAAATTTACAAACTAATAAGGTCGATAGCAGAATAAGATATAGACGATCACATGACTAGGACAACAAAAAAATTTTTTTTTTAATTATATACGATGAATTAAAAAATCATACGAGGAATAAAAAACCATATTCTAGGGAAAGACACCTTAGAACTTTATTCTTCTTATTATTATAAATATACGAACATAAAACTTTGTTTTTGGATTGTTTTCTAACGTCCAGTGAAAGTACTAATTGAAAGCCGTCTTTGAAGATCTTCACGTAATCACCGATTGAATATAAAAAGTTAGGAAAATATTTTTGTTGAACTTGCATAATCAGGTCAGCGACTTAATGACATGTAATGACGTAATGAAATGGGATACTAAAACACTATTCGAGTTTTGCTTTTTGAAGAAAATGTCGACGCAACAAATATGATTATTCTTTTTTAAAAACTTTTTATTTTCCATGGTAGGAACGCCACCTGATACTTCTCTTCCGTCAGATGACACAGGCAGCTCCTGAGCTGATGCATCTCTTTCCATGCTTACTCATCACAACATTTGGAAAAATGAATTTTATGATTGTGTGTAAAAATTTTTGATTTAAAAAATTCCCGAGATATAAAAAAAAAATAACTAAAAAGTAAAATTATCATAAAGGAGGCAAAACTTTGAGCGAAATCGGTCAAATAATTCCAGGGAAATTGAATTTTCGAAAGAGTCATATTTTTAAAATTCTATTTCTCAGGAACTATACGACCGATTTCGCTCAAATTTTGTATTATAAAATTACATTCTTTAAAATGATGTAAAAACTTGTATATCTTACAATTCAAAATTTTTTCGACTCTTATTAAATAAAATAATAGAATAAAATACATATTTACTAAAAGTTATTATTTTGCATGAAATTATCTTTGGATAACCGAATTTTATAATTGTGTGCCAAAATTTTCAATTCGCTTAAAAAGTTCTCGAGATATAGTGAAATACGCAAAAAGTAAAATTAACATTAAGAGATTCAAACTTCGGTCCACTCTCCTGACCAAACTATTGGAACCATTCTTCGAAGATTGTGGCTACTCCCTACATTTTTGGGGTCAGTAATCCGAATTCATCGAAAAAAAGGGTATGTTTAGTCAGAAAAAAAAAGTTTTTGTGTCTGATTTCGTAATTTTAAACATCGTCTGCACTATTGAATTTGCATATTTGGGGTCACATCCTCAAACCATTAGAATTGAATCCTAGAATGTGGAGATCCGATCATTCCATCCATCAAAAGCTATTAATAGTAATCGTTTTTTTTTTCTTTCTTTTTTTTGCGCACTGTACGAGTGTGTGAACCTATTTACATATATTGAACGTATGTATTCAGGTGCGTACATGTAATAAATGTTTGCGTTAATGTACTAACATACAATGTATGTGTATTTATAAACGTACATTCAATATACGTGCACGAAAATTTCCTTTTGTTTTCAGAGAAAGGAGTATGGTTGACAATGAAGCAATTTATTTGAAGACTAATTTCTTGCTAATTTATTCATAATGAGTATGTTTTGTATAATTTATTAATACTTATTAAACCCATAATATCGTTAGCGTTATTGTATAATGAAATAGCTACTCTAATTAAGGTATATCTTTTTAGTATAATTTACAAACGGTTATTAAACACATAATATTGTTTCTTGTTTCTTTAATATTAACAAAATGCCTAACTTAGTTTTTGACCTGTTTTGTTTAATTGTAATTGTTATCATAACCATAATATTTATTTTTTGTTATGTAGTACTAACAAAATATGTTTGAAATTGCTGGATTAATTACACGACTTTTAAAGAAATTATTTTGTTATTGCATTTCCAGCATTCATTATATTATACATATTCAATGTGAGTTAAGTAATCAGTTCCATTTCATTTATTTTGACAAAATAAGACGATATTAAATGTTAGTTTTCCCTTTAAAAAAAAACTGCATCAACACTTTCGCACTCATCAAGACTTGTCTTACAATACAAATTCCTAGAAAGAATGAAAAAAATAGGCAGGCTCTCTTTTTTTAGTTCAAGAGTAATATTTCATTTATTTCGATTTTTTTTAAGCAAATCGTTAATAAAAATAATAACTGTTGAACTTTAAACACCATATGTTTTCTTATAAATCATTTTCTTTTTTTCTTTTTTTTTTCTTTTACAACTAAGCGAGTTAGACTTTAAAAAAATGCTATTTTTACCCTCAAAATAATAAAGCAAAATTAAGAAGAAAAAATAGAACTTTTTCACGGAATAAAAATCTACAAAAAGTAAAAGATAAAACAAATAATAGAACGATACATGACGTTATATAATTATGAAAATGACGTCACGTCCAGAATGACATTTTAGCAGACATAACACTGCCAATAGAATCAAATTGCATTGTCAACGAAAATCTCATGGCAAGGTTTATTTTAAATAAGCTTACAAGACGTTGTAAACAGAAACGTAATTATCTAGATCTAAGGTGTTTTTCACTTTAAGCTATATGCAAGGATTTTTTTACGCTTGAAAACCATAAGACATTTTTGATTTGAGGTTGCTATATCAATGTTATATAATGTTTTTTCTCAAAAGGTTATGGATTAGAGTAATGTGCGTAGAAACTTCGTTTTAAGGTTCGCACATTTAAACGCAAACCGTATAAAATAGCAGGGCTAAAGAGAAGAGAAGGGCTAGTTCATTCCTTTCTTAGAGCTAAAGCTACGATTTCTCTCCTCATGACGTCACTGTGTACACAGATCTCGGAGATCGCTAGCAAAGATGTTATAATTTGCATCTTTCTCTCTGTAAAAATAAGTTAGGCTTTTTCTGGTTATTAGCTTTCAAACTTTACATGATTAACACATTATTTCCGTTCAAAAAAAACTTTCTTGGTCATTATATTAAAAAAATACCATTTTCAACTTATAAAAATATTTCACTAGTTGGCGAAAATGACACTATAAATACTTTATTTTAAAAAGTTCAGTTTAAACTTTAATTATTAAGAAAAATTAAAGCATATATCGACACTTATTTATCTACATATTCTTTGATAACAATAAGTTGGGTTAAATTTAGAATCCTGATTTTAAAATATGCCGTTAATAGCAATTTGTTCATACTTAATCATTAAGAAAACATCAACCTTAAACGCTAATTACTGAAACAAAATAATAATTTAGGTTCATAATGATATTAGAAATTTTACAATTGTTTATAGATATTTAAATTTAAGATAATATAATTTATAAATATTTAAATTTAAGAGAATAAAATTTAAAAAAATCATAAATGTTGAGAATAACTACATTAAAAAATATTTTATGAAATTAGGAGAATTTTAACTATATGGGCGAATATCAGGAATCATTAACTTATATGTCTTCAAACTTTTCTTATAAACGTCAAACGGTAACCATCGAAAATTGAAAAAAAAGGTATACAATCCAATTCTGCGAGTTTTATGTTGGTGATATTCCAAAAGCTTATTTAAAGTAGAACAAACTTGTATCATTAGTTTAACTTGTAACTCGCAGAATTGAATTGTATACCTTTTTTTTTTTTTTTTCAATTTTCGATGGTTACGGTTTGACGTGCCAAAATTTGGCGACAAACTTTAAGTGTTTGCAAACGTCAATATTCACGAAAAATATCATTCAAGAAAATATGATAGTACAGCTGAGCACTAAAGTATGTTTTTAGTGATTTTCAGTTTTTTTTTTTAAACAGAATACATATTGAAAAAAAAAATACAAAGTATGTTAAACACTCTAAGCGACACTCATGAAAAGTTGTCAAATGTAGGATTGAAGTAAGAAATGAAAGCCAAAAGCAAGTTACTCGCGATAAAAACTGTACGTATCTTAAAGTTAGTAATGCATAGTTATTCCGGTAATTTTATTCGAATTAATTTTCGCTTATTATGCTATATATTTATAAGAAAAGTTTGAAGACATATAGGTTAATGATTCCTGAGATTCGCCCATATACTATATATTTTATTTATACTTTTTATTTACGCTTTCATTTTCTTTGACTTTATCCATTTTTTTTCAATTTTTCGCCTGCCTTTCTTTTTGAAGTAACGCGGCGGTTTCTATTTAGATGGTGAATTTCTATTAACGATAGAATAAACGTATTAATGTTTTATATTAACTGTGTCATTTCGTTTGCAACGTTGAATCCATTCTTTACCTGGTTGTTCATTTACTTTAATGAACACGTGGAAAATTATATTTTTTCCTTTTGTGTTTCTATCAGAATTTTTGCAAGTTGCAATCATGCAAACTGGCATTTCGTTAATTAGCAGTTTAAACTTTTGTAAATTCACTGCAAAAAACTGAGGAAAGTCATTATCGAAAACAACAAATGTCTTGGAATATGTCACAAAAAGGAATGCTCCAATATTAGTTAGAGCTAGTTAGACCGAA
Organism: Parasteatoda lunata; assembly: GCA_949128135.1. Classification (NCBI taxonomy): domain Eukaryota; kingdom Metazoa; phylum Arthropoda; class Arachnida; order Araneae; family Theridiidae; genus Parasteatoda; species Parasteatoda lunata. The sequence continues at coordinate 44,615,130 of OX421980.1, forward strand.
CGCTCCGTTTTTGAAGTAAAAGTGCAAGCTTCGCGCCACCGTGACGTCACTAGAGAAACTCGGAGGTTTGGCACGGCGAGAGTTTCTTCAAAGGAGTGAACCAGCCCTTCTATTCTCTTTAGCCCTGATAAAATAGCCTTTTTAGGTTCACATGAAAAAGTTTTTACCGGGACCGAGTGAAGCTCGACTTTACTTTGTTATCTAGGATGGGTCAAATAACTAATTGGTAGCATTACTGTCCCCAGATTTCAACTCTACATCCAAAATTTTTAATTTCAAATCTAGAACTGGATCAAGAATATTTATTTTTCACCTTGAAATAGAAAACCTCATTTTCCAAAACTTACTAAACTTGTTGAAATTTAAGTTTCTGCTACATCCATTATCTTCTATGGACTGATCCCCTATTAATTATCACTTCTCTTAATATTTGATGTAAATAAAAAGAAAAGAAAAAAGAAGGTTTTTACAAACAAAATGTCGAAATAGTTATTTATTTATTTATTTTTTTAATTTATTAATTCAAAATTAAATGTGTTCAATGTAAAAGACATATCAAGTACTTTGTAATCAAGATTATAATGCATTTATGAAGATTGAAATAAATTTTGATAAATTATGTTGTTCTAAAAATTTTTATATCATGACCTCATTTTATTTTAAAAATAAACTTTATGCTATTATCTTAATTATTTAAAAAAAAAATTATATCATTTTAAAAAAGTATATAGTATTTTTTTATATTCTGGAATAATCCAATGAATATATATTATCGCTAATTTCATCAATTGTTTTCATTCTGAAAACTAAACTAACATTTGTTTCCGCAGTCAATTGTATGGGAAACTATCATTGTTTTAGGCATTCAGTTATTCGTTTTTAACTTGTATAAAACGACGAATTCGATTAGAGAAATTCTGTCATAACCTTTTCGTAAGGAATATTTATTTCCCCAGATAATGAAATCATAATATGGGGGTAGAAACTCACTATGAAACTTTTGTTAAATAAAGCTTGGCAAAAGCAGATGCTAAGTTATTTAAAGCTTTTCCATTTATTTACCTCAAACATTTTACCCCATTTCGGCGCTGCACCCGGGGTGACAGTATATTTAATGGCATACTCTTTAATTACGGAGCTTTACTGTTAAGACTTAAGTTAATTTGATGATTTACAGCTGAAAAGATTTTTTGCTCTTATTTTTTATCGGATTAATGCACAAGAAATGAAAAAAAGAATGAAGATTGATCATCTTGAAGGCTGTAATCTCCTTTCTGTTCGGATTCTTCATCTTATAAAATTACTTACGCTACATTTTCAGTTTTAAGCAAGATTAGAAATGTTTTATTTGTTTATTTTTTTCATTTACTTTGAATAGCTAAGAAAATGTTTCTTCTCATTTATCGTCAAGTCAAAGGGATGTGCAAATGGACTTTTCACTCCTCAACGAGAAGGGCATTAAACAGTTAATTACTAGTATAATACTTTTATTTAATCGTAAAAAAAAAATGAATAACGTAAAATTACTGTTTTTGTTTTGTTTAACTTTTTTTTTCTTTTAAAATAATTTCTATTTCCTTATAACAAAAAGTAAAAATTGGCAGTTACTTAATAGATTAATTTATAATATAAATATTATTTAAATTATAAAATAATTTTGTTCTTAATATTATTTTATAAACAATCTAATAAAACAATGTAACTAAAATGATTCAGTTACTGTAAACATTTCCAATTATACAAATTGAAAAAAATGTAACACAATTATAATATATATATATATATATATATATATATATATAAACTTAATTTTATATTAAAGTTTGCAGTTGTTAAATTGTTTGAGGGGAAAAAAACATAATAATGTAACAAGTGACATTATAAAAGAAATACTACATGGTTCTAATTCACAAGTAGCTCTAATTCCTTCTCCATTCTAGCATTATAGCTTAGCAATCATTCTTTGTATGATTATAATAAAGAGCGACTTTCAAGTACACAAAACTAATCGTACATAATCAATAACCAAAAGTAAGATATTTAATTTTCTCTTACCTGAATAATTTTTTAATTGGCAAAAAAAAATTTTTGTCCTAATTTGTATCAAAAATAATATGAAACAATTAGGCAGTTTTTTTAGAAAATGGACGTTACTGATTGAAAACATTCTAAAACTTATTATTAAATAATAAATTTCAATAGATTTTAGTTAAAATTGCTTGGAAACGCTGCTGTTTTTAACATTCTAAACAGAAGTTAGTTTTTAATAGTTCGTCCCAAAACAATCTGTCAGTGCAATATGTAATTGAACATTTTTAAATAATCGCTAAAATTTTGAAATCATGCTAGTAAACGGTAGACTAAGATCAGATTATAGAGGATTAATTCCCAATTAATTAAAAATATTTGTTTGTCTCCTTTCCGACGGTATGTTCTAATTCTGAAGATATCTTCCTCTATTTGATGTTAAGCATCAACCCACTGATGCCCAGCGGCATTAAATGCGGTATATATATGAGAAACACCTTCACCTATTTGAAAAAGGGAAAACACATATTTGTTTATATAAAGTGGATATTCCATTCTGTTACTTTAGCTTAAAATAACTTCAAATCCAAGTGTATATGCTTACGTTATTAATATATTATGGTAGACAACACACACACAAAATTATCTTGTTTCTGCAAAATAATTCTTAATAATGAAAAAAAAAATGCTACTACTTTTTATTCTTTATTAAAAGGAACCGTTCGTTTAAAAGAACGCAAGGCACAAATAGGTTAATAAAAAGACAAAAACCCTTAATCCTTTGAAAAAACGGAATTTCTATTATCCGGAATTTTAACGGAATTTCTGAATCCGGAATTTCTATTAAACTTATTCTTCATACTTTTTTAGCTATTTTGTATTAAAGTAAAAATAAGAGAAAAATATTATATTTAGCATTTTAACAATTTGTAGTTATAAAATACAGCATTAAACACCGGTGTTTTTCTTTACGTTAAAGGTAAAATCTTCCAAACAATAATTTTTCAAATTGGCAGTTATTTAAATCTAAGAGAAACAGTTATTCATCATTGAAATTTCTTTTATTTACAAAATCAATTATTGATAAATATTTGGATATGAATAGAAAAAAAATTTTAAACTACTTTTTTTTAGATTTTATATCTTAGTACAAATGCAATTCCGATAATCCAACAGATTCTTTTGAATAACTGCTAGACAATTTTTTATAGTTAAAATCTACCTAAATATATTTCTACTTGTAATTAGAGAGTCAGAAAAAAAAATATGTATATAAGGGACACTGGTGTCCCATTCCATCTGCGTCAAAAGATTAAGATAAAAACGGAAATTCAAATAAGGTTTGTTCCAATGGCACACTACCAAACTAATTTTCCTTCATTTCTTAAAATTAGAGATCCTGTTGCTACAAAGTGGTTTGTAAGATTCTATTGTAACAATCAATTTTCATAAATTAAAATGTTGAGTAAAAACGAATCCCAAGGAAACTGAAAAAAAATGCATCTATACTTGCATCTATATGCATATCTATACTTGCATCTAAATGCATCTATATAATAAAATAAGAAAACTTCTTTTACTTCATAATTCAAATGAAAGAAAAGTCGCTATGTTTCAAACTCACGAACGGGAAGAAGACACGTCGTGTATTATGAAAACAAACAAGACAATAGGTTAGAAATTTAAAAAAAAACACAGGTTTTTTGTTGACACATTCACTTGGAGTAGTTCTCGAAACGAGAACTGTGGAGTCGGTATTTGAAATGTTTGAAAGTTTTTAGAGACTATGCAATAGATTTACCATCTCTACCAATACATTATTGCTCTAAAATATCAAACTAAATATTATCTACAGATTTTTAGGTGCTGAATTCATGTATTCATTTTGAGGCCACTTCAAATATTCTTTAAGTATTTTCAAAAAATTTATTTTCAAAGAAACTTGATTCAGAAGTAATAAGGTATGTGATTTGGTTCAAAACCATTAAAAGCAGAAATGTCTCACATGGATTTTGAACCAGAATACAATACTAAAATTTAAAATTGTGTTGAAAATAGAGCTTAATGGTATGAAAGCTGGCATTGGTCTTACACAGCAAAAACATATAATATTGCACTCTAAAGGTATGGAATTAAATAGTGTTATAAACCAAGTTTGATGCAAAAGTAAAATAGAAAAAAAGGAAATATCACTAGGATGCTTTAATATAGTAGTTTATCGCAGAGCTTTTTATTTTAACACTACTCAAAAGGCATGCTTAAGAAAATGGATGTAGCTTGAAATGTGAGTTTAAGAAAGTAAACAAATTATTTTATTCCATTTTTAAAACTAACGTTATGACAACTGAAAATCGTAATGCATAAAACACTTGGTAAAGTGCGCAAAATAAAATGCCTTAATATCTTTTGATCTATTTATCGGATTATCATGTATACGAATACAATCTTAATGGCTTGATGAGATCATTTTAAATAAATTTGCTAACTAATTAATGCAGACAATATTTAAGTTACGAAATCAGACACTAGAACATTTTTCCCTGAATGAACATAACTTTTTTATCGACGGATTCTATCAGCTGTTTAGTCTAATAAGAAGTTGTCATTTGCATACTTTATTTTTTGCATATCTAGGGAACATAACTTTGCATATCTATTTTCCTATTTCTAGGGAACTATCAAAAAAGGAATAAAAAAAGCTTGGAGCATGTCTATAAAACTTGTTTAATGGAAGAGAATATTCAATTTCTTATTTTTTTTTTCTTTGCTTTAATAATAACCGAAAAAATTTTCATTGTAAGGTACACAATTTTATACATCATTTTAAACTATTTCTGTATCTTTTGGGCGACGTAAATAAAGAAAAACCATTTTAAACTGTTTAATTTTAAAGGACAAAATCCAAAATTTGATCAGAATCGATCAAATAGTGTTCGAATAATAAAATTTTAAAAAAGTCTTTTTTATTTTTCAATCATTCTAGACTCCAATTTTATTTAAACAAATCTAAATTTGAGCAGAATTAATCCAATAGTTTCTAAATGATAAATTTTCACAATGAAAGTCGTATTCATAAGATTTTTGTTTTTCAAGAGCTACTCGACCAAATTATGTTGAAGTTTAGGATTTTGTCCTTTAAAAATATAAAAATTTGTACAACTTATAATTCAAAATTGTTGCATTCATTATTGGATTAGTAAATAAAAAATACTTCTTAAAAAACTATATTTTGCATGAAATCATCCTAGGCTAAACTAGTTTCATAACTGAGTGCAAAAATTTTTTATAAGCTTTAATAGTTACAATATTAATATGAGTAATAGAAGTAATAAAATATATTGTCATCTAACTTCACCTTTTATAGAATGAAATAAAAGGATAAATTTAAATGTACCATGTTTCTGAATTAGCTTAAAAACTGTTTTTAATAAAAGAAAGCTATGCAATAAAAATCTTTTTGTTCTTTGAGAATAATTGCTGGGAGAATAACGGGAAGGAACAATCACTTTTATATCTTATTGCTAGGGATACAATAAGTTGTTGAAATAATAAAGAATTTGCACAATAACACATACTTTATTTATAATATATAGACTAATTACTACTATAAATGATTTAGTTTTTACAGTAGATGTTTCTTTAGTTTCAGAACAATTTTTCCTTTATATAAAATTTGACCTTCACATAAAAGAGGAAAATGAGAGTTTGCATTAATAAAAATACTATGGATTAAGCATAGCAAAATTCGTTGCTCATATTTTATACTTAAATTTCTTGTTTTGCTTAAAAGATACTTTAAAAACAAAATTTTTAAGATATAAAGATATTGCAAGTTTAAGCTTAAAAAAAAATATTATTATATATTGTTCATCAAATAATTATTTTAATAAAATTACAAAATTTTTAATGCAAAAAACCTTGCTTACAATATGGAAATTATGTATTACAAAAGAGTTGGCACCATTTTATTTATCTAAAACTGAAAACATGAGCTCATAATCATATTTTTATTCAGAAAAAATGTTTTTGGGAGTTTTAAACTGACAATAGTTTAATTTAAACTTTCACTTTGAAATTTCTAACAAATCAGCAAATAGAAAAAAAAAAATACAGATTGAGTTTCAAGACATTAATCACAATAGAAAATTAATGAAAATTTTTAATAAACATAACGTTAATAGTAATAAAAGTCATAAAAGCAACATTTATTACACTTCCAAATTAAAAATTAAGCTCCTTCAATTAGAAAATATTATTCTTCAAATGCCAAACAGATTTATCTTATATAATAAAATTTATGTTGATAAGAAATTAACAGTGCTAAATCATAGTTACACACATAAGATTTTAAAAGTTACAATGTATTAAAAAAATGAATTACTCAGAAGAGAAATGTGTTAATAAGATATGATTAAGGTAACAAATACTAAAGAATAATAAGTGTTTTCAATCTCTAAATTTTTAATAGATTTCAACTGTTTTACAATTTAGAAATTACTGGGCATTTTTTAAATTTATTTATAAAATTAAATTTAGTTCTATTAATATGTAATTTCTTTTCCCTCCTTTACTTTTTTCTAGAGAAGTACTGTATATTAAAACCTTTCTCAGTTCAAAAATTGGGTATAATTTGAAAATTGTTTACCTGACCAGTTACAGGTATTCAGTAAAAATTACCTTCATTATCCAGCCATATCAGGGTATCCAACACTTGTATGAAATTATGTAACATTTTAGCTTCTATACAAAATAATAAAATTATATATCATAATATTTTACAACATATAACTTTTATGCAAATTTATTATACACATAAATAAATAAAAGCTCATAAGCACATTTCTTTATTTGTTCTGAACTTAAGTTAAAATATTTATAAAAGAAATTCAAGGAAAATTATAGGCGATGACACAAAGGTTTGCTCTTCTAGACTCTATAGTCATTTGTTAATTACAAATTTAAAAAATTTGTGCAATTTTTCAGCAGAGATATTTAAAATTTTAACAAGATTTACTACTGATACAATTTCTTTTAAATAAAAGACAGTTTTAACAAAATGCCATCATACTGAATGCATGTTTTCAGAGTTGAAAGATTCCTTATTTCATATTAACTAAAAACTACAGGCACAAATTATCTGCAATGTAAACATCATTGGTAACATACATGCTTAAATTTTTTCAGCAAGTTGGATGGTAATTTTATTTCAATACTGGCCATATAGTAATGCTGGTATACTGATCATAGTTGATGCATATAGCATCTAGATCAATCATTGGAATCGACTAATTTTTTGAAAGGATTTTTCCAATGAAACTAACCCTCAAATATACCCCATGCATTTTTCCTGACTTGTCATACAAATGCTTCCCATAGTTGACTGAATACAAGAGAGCTCTAAACTAAACCAATTAAGTTATCAGACCAGTAATTACATAACAAACTTTAAATTCTTGCACTTTTTTTTAGAAAAAGCAACTTTTAATGACTGAAAACTTATCTCATTTATCACTGTATCAATAATAATAAATGTGTGCTTCCCAGCAACTACCGAACTACCGAATTTTCCCAGCAACTACCGAAAATTTCCAGCAGTAGGAAAGTATGATAATATCAGTTAGGTATGAATGAGGATTCATAGAAAAGTATACGTAGCCAAAAGTGCTAAACCTCTTGGCTGATAGGAACATGCTCTCAATTGGAAAAACACCTTTCCATTTATTTCTGTAAACAACAAAAATAAATATAATATTTTCATTTAAACAACAATTGTTTTACTGAATCTCGTCTATCTCAATTAGATTCACTGAGAAATACTTTGTAAGACATTACTTTCAGAAATTAAACATGAAATTAACATTGCAAAAAATAAAAAACACTAAAAAAAGAACCCCTTTAATTATATCAACTTAATGACCAACTCTATTCAGACCTTAATTTAATGTAACTAAACATTAATTCAAAAACAAATAGATTTTTTTTTAAATTAATTTATATATAGTGATTAATTTGAAGTCTGGCTGAAAGGAATTTTATATTTTTTGGATTATATAACTATTATGGTATATTATCATATATTATGTATCAATTAACAAAACTTTCTCAATCTTATGATTAGTTACAAATTTACAAAATGACTAAATATTATAATGTGGAATTAAATAATTTATCAACATGTAATTAATTTTAAAAAAATAATTAATTAATTTAGGTTCTCTTTTTCATTGTAATACTTTTATCATAATTTTATTCTGATTCTTTATACCTCTTTGCTTTTTTCCCAATCCTTTTTTCTGTTAACCCATGAGAAATCCAGTCTTTTAGAAGTTTAACAGCCTTGCAACAAAACAATTTATAACAGCTAATATTTAAATTATGAATAGTGGATAAAATCCAAAAGATTTGAGTAACAAAAAAATTGGTTGGCTAAGCAAAGTGATAATGTTATGATAAAAGCCTAAAGTCTAGTAAATCACAGATGTTACCGTTAAAACCTAGCTTTTACCTAAGTGGCTAGTAAAAAGTACTTAGTATGCCTTAAAATAATTACATTTTGGAAGTTTACAGTAACAATTATATGAAACTTTTAAAAATCCATAGGTCCCTCTATTTTGTTCCAAACTCTCCTTCTTCTTTATATTTTTACCTCCAATGCTTTATAAACTGGTAGAAAGGAATTTAATTCTCTTACCAAAACTGAAGAGTCTAACATATAATATCAAAATGCATAAATTTCATCTTTTTTTAAAGGAATCTTGTTAATACTGTAGTCACAAGAAATAAGGATTTTTTGTGCAAATACTTAGATTAATTTGAGAGCTCCAACATCGTTTTTTAGATATAAAAAAGATATAATAAAAATTATCAAAATAACAGCCCAAGCAAAAAACTCCCACAAAATTTAAAATTAATGTTTTAGTTCAATCAACTAGTTATTGGTGGTTACATACATGTGCTTCACTTATAATGAAAATTTTGAGTTTAAAATATAATAAACTTGGCAGGAAAAATTAATGCCCACTAAATTTTGAAATTTAACCCCCTCCAGAGAAAAGTTCCCTTTCCTCTCAAACTAAACCACTAGATGTGTGCTTCTCTTATTTGCAATTTTATGTGATTGCATAGCTGTGCATTGATGATAAAATAAACTTGGCTGGAGAAATGCCCACCACCAAAAAGTTCTTAAAAATTATCCACCTCCATTATCCACCACCATTAAAAAATGTCTCATTAAATAATCATAAATTATTATCTAATTTACAGTTTTAAAATTAAAAAATTGTATTTAATATTTAAAACATGTAACTCCCTCCAAAAATGATTGCATTCATAGAATTAATAATGTCCAATTCGGCATGCTTTAAATGGAGTAATTTAATTTTACTTTAAATTTATGAATATAAAAAAAAGAAATGTGAACTTCAAATTATGCGTCAATGAATGGGAGAGTGCAATTTTTAAATCACTACAAACATAAAATGTGATGAGTTATTTGTAAATTGAATGTGAAACAAGAAAATTAAAAACCACAATCAGAGATTTTCAAACTGCAGTCTGAACTGCAATGGATTACTTTGAAATCAGAAACATAAATGGCCAAGAACATCATTAAAAAAATGCATAAAGAAATAAGTTACAATATGCATGTGACTTTAAAATTCCTTTGTGTAAATTACGATGCATGATTTGTAAATTATGTTAATGTGAAACAGGAAGTGCAATTCATAAACCATATCTTTACAAATCATGATGAATAATTTTTAAATAACTTCTAATTTTTAGAGAATAAAGGCAATAAGCTCCAAACAGTTCAATATTACCCATTATTAGAAAAAATTTCCCATATGAAATTAAACATTAAATAAAAACTTAACACCTTTATTAATAAAATAAAAATAAGGAATATTTAAGTATCATTGGCAAAAATTATAACTCTGTAATCTTATTATTATACTATAAAAAATTCAAAATTATACTATAAACGAATTCAAAATTCGCATATCATAGTTCTGTTCTTGACTGCAATGAAAGAGTGGAATTAAATATTAAGAACAGAGTTATCAGTGCAAGAACATCTTGTAGAAGCCCCCAAAAATTCTAGAAGTCAACAAGCATTCAATGCAGTACCAAAAATTTATGCCGTAAAATACCGATAAAACGCCCCCTTAATTTTGGCGAAAATCGCAGTGAAGTCGAGGGGGCGCATAATCGGTACTAAAGAAAATGTAAAGCGCTGTTTTAAAAAAAAAGTAACTATATTTGGTTGAACATTATTTCATGTGAACAAATATAGATTCGTGACAAAATATACAGTAAAAATAATCATTGCAAATATAAACTATAAAGTAAAGGAAAATTTAAGTAAATATAAACTTAATCATTAAAAACATACCTTAGCAGCAGTCCTTTATTTTTAAATTTTAGTGATTGCTGTGCATGCAAATAGGTGGGGGGGAAATGTATGACAAAATTTTTCATAAAAGAAGGAGATTTTAATCTCTGTAAACAAGCAAAGAATGTTCAGTCTCCATCCCCAAATTATTCAGATTTTTTTTGCCCCTGTAGAACAATTCTAAGAAAGGGTAATTTCCTTTTCCTCCTTATCTCTTCCATTCAATTCAACTCCTTTTTCAATTTACATTTTTCTTCCCCTGTAGG